>CAUJNA010000036.1:570233-697733 GCA_963377175.1 Effrenium voratum | reverse complement strand
ACCTATCCAAGACACAAAGTAAGTGACAGTGTAACCAACTATCATCAACTATCTATCTACCCAACTAGCTAAGCAACTACCAAGTAAGCAGCAAACGACTAATCAACCCAGCGAAGACCCATGGAGAAAACTGATAGCACCACCGAGTTCCAAGGCGTCCCAAAATATTTCGCCCGAAAAAAGACTGTTTTATTCGGCAACCAAAAGTTGACCCATTTCTGTACACAGAGAATCCAACATTTTCAGATGCTGCGCCATGCTCATGTTTCAGGCCCAGGAAGTTACCTGGTGCCCACTACCCACAAACCACTACCACAAAGGGAACCATGGGTATACAACCTCTATACAACCGTTAAAGGGTAAACACTTTGATCTCCCTTGAGGGTAGTTGTTTTGGGGCTTGTGGAGACCATCCTTCGTGTATATATATATATAATGTATTCTTTCTGTATATGTAAATATATGCATATTTTCTGTATATATGATATGTATATATAAGTTATGTATATATATATATGTATGTAAATTATGTATAATATGAATATAGACACATAGATATATGTTATATTATAGATATACATTTTTCAGAAATGACGAACCCCGATACGCGACGATAAGTCGACTTTGGCCTCAAGCGCGTGGCTCACCTTGCGGGAAACTGATCAAAATCGGATCTGCCACATTGGATCTCTTCTGTTTGTTCCCCACAGCCAAAAGGACACAAACCAAAAACACACAAAACACAAGAGCAACTTTACCAACCCAAAACAGGGCACTACTAGAAGCAAAGCACGCAAGATTTCAAGCTGCTTCACTTCGGCGCTTACCGGGATGGCTTCAGGGGGACATCTCCCGATATGCGCTCCACTAGAAGGGAGCCCCAAGGTGGCAGGCTCAAGGAGAACCAGGATGCCATCCAAACAAAAAGCTCCCCTGACCCTTTGTTCTCACCTCGTGTTGCATGATCACGGACAGATCCGGCAAGTCAACATATAGGGTTGTGGTTGTAGGGTACCCTTTTTGGTGTTGCAAAGAAACCCACCGGAAACCCATTCCAGTAGTTCCCCTATTTTGACGCAAACCCATACAGGGCCACCTGAAAAAAAAAACAGCCCACAAGCGCTGGAAATTCACCCCCGACTTTTTGGAACCTCTAAACGTGGGCAACTGAGCCAAAAGATCCAAAAGGGCGAATGGGAACTAAGACAAAAGGGCTACACCAGTGTCCTTGCGCCTTCCCTTGGCAGAAATCAAGCAATATCCATCTTCCCAAGGTTTGCTCAAGGAATTCAAACAATTATCCATCCCCTTGTGGTCTTTTTTTGCGAAACCACATAATACTGTGTCGCCCCCACTCAGTGATTGGTGCAATTTACATGCCCAAAATGCCGTGCTGAAACTGTCGGCATGCGCTTTGCAGTTTGAAGGGTCTCTTGTCTCAATGTGGAAGTCACCACCAGAAACTCTGCAAAACGAAGAAAGCACATGCCACAAACGGTCGCTCCTTGTGGCTAAAACTTGGTTGGTAACCATCCGTCACGATCAGTCATTGTGGCTACCAAAAGACGCAGTGGCAATGAGTCTCAGTTGCCCAAACAACCTGGAAAGAAGAGGCGATCACTTTCTGGGACCATGACTCAAAATGCATCAACATGGGAAAACCAGAAGGTTAATTACCGTAAAAGCTCGGCTTTGGGCAATGACTGCCACAAAGGGCTGCGCATGCAGGTCCTTTGCCAAGTCATTGATCAGTGAGGGCTCCAGACCCAAATGGTAGCCCTCCTTTGGGTTTCCTTTAAAGCAACTCGGCAAAGGGTATTTGGGGCAAAAATGCGGACACCTGCTCAGTTGCCCGAATGACCCAGAAATAAAAGGTTAACCTTTTGGGACCTTTACTAAAAATGGACCAAACATGGGAAGCCAAAAGGTCAAAAGGTCGGCTTTGGGCAAGTGAGCCTGTGGTTACAAGCAACATGCATCTCTTTGTCTTGTCAAGCGAGACCCGATGTATGGATGCACTTGCGATGTATCTTGACCCCACATTCATCAAGGCGCTGCATGTATAGGGGAGAGTTCCCGTAAATCCGGCTGCTCCTCCAGCCTTTTGATTTCCATGTAAAAAACAACAACACATCCAAAGCGGGGCGCCTTATGTTGGGCATCCATGTGGTGGAAAGGTTCAATCTGAACATTTTGTTGGGCCAAAGTTTGATTTGAGACTCGGATTCCGAACTTGCGGAAGGTGCAACGAGGTCTGAGAGCCGTGCGAAGAGGGGTCTGGAAAAGCAAGATTGTCCACTATGGCCCGCTTGTACTCACTTTGAAGACAAAGAGATGTCGTACTTTTTGACATTCCAAAGATGTGGTCAGTTAGCTCGAATTGAAGCATCCATCCGCTTTTGGCTTGGGACCATTCGAGGTTCTTGGCTATGCCCCGAGCTTGGCGTGGATGGGTCCCGCCCCCGTACCCCCGTACCCCCGTACCGAGAAACCGAGAAGCCGAGGGTGAGACGAGAGGCGACGTCAGCTGGGCCTAAGGAACAGTCCAGACCTGCCCCAACTTCGCCAAACAACCCGGGGGAAAGGGCACCTAGATCACTGGATCGAGTTGCGGCTTTTGTCCAGAGACTTTGCCCTAAAAATCGTCACAGTTGCTGGGAACAAAGGTTGCAAGCCTGTGAATGGAGCTCCTGCGCTTGGTAGGTGGTTTTTCCCATTGGGCTTCATCCATCCCAAGTGGTGCAAGAGAGGGGATCGGCATCGATCCGCCCAACTCACCATTGGTTAAGCCAGAAATGGGTACCATGATCTCTGCCATATATGGTTGGATGTCCTTTCGGCGGTGCCTCCGGTGGAACAAGCATCAAAACATGCTCGTGCGGAGCTGCCAAATGCTGCCAATCCCCCCCCTAAATGGGTTTTGCTGGGTATCAAATCGAAGGTCACTGTCGAAGTGGTTGGGTGGACATCATTTTTTTTGTATGAGGGTCTACGCGCGCCCAACGGATTTTCTCAAGCCTCTGGACCCCTTTTTTCTTTGGTGTTTGAAAGGACCACCGTTACCATAAGACCGGAGACCGATGCCCTATTTGAGAAAAGTCTCACAAGTGTTTGATCATGTTCAGCATGACAACATTTCTCACCTGCCCAAAGATCCTGAAAAGCAAGGTTCATCGTTTGGGAGGCTGCGTAATGTTGACCCCATATTAATTAATCAAGCCCAGTTTATTAGTAGGGGGGTGTCCCTGAATAAATGTGGGGAATCAGACCACTTTGGAGGGGCCTACACCCCCCCTATTAATAAATTGGGGTCGATTAATACGGGATCAACTTCAAAATTCACTGTGGCTGATGTCTACCAACAATTTCCCTGTCAAAATTCACAGAGCCACAGTCAAAAGGTCAGAAGGGTCACTGAGCCCCCAGCACGGCGGAGCACCTCGGACAAAATGCATGGGAAAGCCATGCATGGGAAAACTCGACTTGGCACACAAATCTGACAACTTTACCTGGACCTTTGCCTTTAAGTACCCCTTTTTTATGGGTCAAAAGCAGAAAAATGGAATCGGTCCTTTGGGGGTCCAGGTAATCAACCAAAAGTATACGTGAAGTACTCTCGGAGCCAGTTCCAAGGGACTTCCGTCGGACATCTCGGACGGATCTCCCAAAACTGGAGAGGAATCTCGAGGGGAACCAGCCCTGACTTGTATGTTCCTCCGAAAATCTGAACTTGACACTACCCTTTCTCCTAAAAAAGGGTGGAAGACCGCAGTACTTTGGCAAAGGAAGTAAGCCATGCGTGCATCAACTCAGGATATCTCAGGATGGCACGTTCTGTTGAGGCGACGCAGGCGTCGATTTCATGGCCTCGAGTGGAGATGCGGACGAGTGAACCCTACAAGTGTCAATCTGGTTAACCACCCCAAGGGAAAAGATCCTGCATTTGTTCAACATGTCAAACCAGCATCTTGACTGGCCAGTTGCCCTCCCACCAACCCACCAACCTGACAGAGGCTCCCTCCATTGCTCTTCCAAATACCCTCCCAGAGGTTCCGGAGGAAGGACCTCGACAACCTAGGGAACCAAACACATCCGCTTTGCGGCTTTGCAGCGATGGATTTCCAACACGGAATTCAACTTTTTAGTGGATCCCTTCAAGTGTGTCCCTAGAATTTCAACCAAAAGCAGCTCATAGTGAAAAGTACCATGTCCCCGGAATTTCCAAGCACCTAGGTACTTTAACATCTCGCAGAACCTCTCAACATCCAGCTTCAAAGAGTCCTTGGACCCTCTGCCTGATTAGAGTTCGGCCCAGTCATCGAATGTACGCATATTTCATGGTTTGCATCACTTTGAGTCACTGATAAAATGTAAAAATATATATCCCCAAGTCTACCCCAGTCTTGGAATGTGTTTCCTTTCTCGAATGGGACCTCTTCCGCTTCAAGCCACAAGAAATCGACGCACTGAGCCAGAGGCACGGCGGCATGGCACCTTGCAGAAAAGATGCCCAGTTTGCGCTGTATCAGGTGGCAAATTTTAGAAGGGGACCCTTTGGACATGAAAATCTGATCGGGATTCATGTCAATCACCCACTTTGGAGGTTCCAGCTCAAACAAATCATGGCCAAATGTTCAATGCAAACCCAAGCAGCTCTGAACCTAGCCAATAAGCAACATGACTTTGCAGAGACTCTACCCAACCACGCCCCTTAAACACACCCCCTCACGGGGGTACCCCAACAAGGGACTCGAGCTTTTGTGGATATGCCAAAACGGCGGGTGCCAAAAGAAAGAATAAAAAAAAACACACCAAGAACGGTTTTGGGCCAGTTGTGGGTTGATCAGGTTGTTCTTCTGATGACATGGGGCACGCGTGTGGTTGAGCAGGGACAGCTATTTCATGCACAGAAGCGCAGCTCCGGCTTGCTTCTATTCCGTCTCATGAGCCCTCCAAAATGAAACTCATAATTATTCCCCAACCAAGCCTTTTCCCCGACCAAGCCATGAGTCAACCAAGCGATTAGTCAGTGCTGCCCTCAGCCAAATCAGCTTGCCACTGCTTGGTGGTTCCCATGAGGTGTCAACATGGCGTTCAAAAGAGTAAGAGAAAGTGACGAAGTAAAAACGTTAGGAGGAAGGGAAATAACAAAGCGAGAACATTAGGAAGTAAGAAAGTAAATCCACTAAGTGAACCTGAACAAAGTCCGATTCAAGAACATTGTCTTTCAGGCACACCACTTGAAGGGCGATCGGGTACTTAGTAAGTGGTGAAGCCTGGTTATACCGACAGAAATAAGACTTAGAACCATGGCTTTTGTGGGTCGTACAATGCCCCATTCAGCAAGGATGGCCCAATGGCTTTCTCTTTTGGACAAAACCCAAACCATGGTTATTACCCATTTACTTGACGTACCGAATAGATCGCCCAATTAAGCAGCAGAGGACATGGTCTGGTCACTTGCTCAGCGCTCCCATTGAGGACATGACGCTTGGCGAGGTCGCGGATTTCGCCTTACAAGGACGGGCTGAGGTTCAGACGGTTGCGTCGTCTCGCCGAAATTAAGCTGACCGGGCCGGAAAAAAAGGGCGCTTGCGCCCCATGTTTTGTTGTTTTTTTTTCTCCGTGTTTTTAAGGTGTTGCTGCCCTGGCAAGTGAGCAGAGCCGAAAACCGATTCACAGTGGCCTTTCTTTTCGCAGGTTCTAATACCTTTCATGGGGCTTCAGGGTACCCTTCAACAGTGGTTGGTGAGATCTTGGTGGTTGCAGAGGTCCGTTTCCTGAGACTTTTAGCTGGTTTTGGTTGTCTTAGTCGGGTTTCCGAATTCCACCCACACGTTAGTCAAACCTTTAGCAGGGCATCCCAAAACGGAGAGCCCAGAGATGGCGCTTTGGGTCAGGCAAAAAGCGAAGTGTTGGCTGGTTGAAAGGAACAACAAAGAACCCCCACACAGGAAAGCAAGCTAAAAAGGCAAGATCAGTCCGGCGATGAAAACAGTGAATATAATCAGGTGCCCCTCACTTGGTGGTTTGGATTGGTTTGGGGGTTTGACCCGGTTCTTGTAAATCAGGTAAATAGAAAGCTGCGCGATAAAGCCCAACGAGCAAACCATCATGCACCAGGACTCCCGGATTCCCAGGCCTTTACAACTGCTGCGTATCTCATGGACCCCAGTGAAAGGCCCTGGATCTTAGATTTCTTGCCGAAAACTCGGTGGCGAAAGCTGCGAAGCCCTGCTAAAAGTGACTAACTTTTAGTGGTTTAATACGGAAAACCCATTCATTGGCCAAAATGTTGAAGTCCTAACATCCAAGCAAAAGGCACCAAAGATTCATTCGTCCAAACCCGAGGCTCACAAAACATATGTGTCGAATTCTGGGCCAAGTTTATTCTATCCTAGTTGGAAGCCCCTTCTTCATGCTATCGGGTGAAGCATCCGAAACAACTCTGCGATGGGGTTCAGCAGGTTGCCGCCGTCAAGGCTAAGCCGCAGACACGCCGGCCTGGCACCTTGTAATGGATCCAACTTGCTGAAAGATCACCCCAAAAGCCATCTCACTTAATCAGGAGTCATTTGGCTGTGGGTCGAGAAAGAAGGTACCCAAAATGGCTGGCCCTGGTACATGGAAACAAGGACTAAAACCTGTGGTCCATATCCTGGTGGTTTAATGTTGACCCACACCCATTTGATCAGGTTGCAATTCCCTAATGGCTAAGGCCCATAGCCCCCCCAATAGCCCCCTCAGGGGTTCATGAACTGAAACAGCAAAAACGCCAAAAAGGGCGGTGTTTCTTCTCAGCCACGGAAGTAGCCAAATTCATAGAACCCAGCGATTGGAACGGGTTCATTGGGGTGCAAGCAACATGAGGTGTCCTACGAATCGAACCTCCCAGAATCCAAGGGGTGAAACTCGCGGGCACTAAAAAGCATCCCTTTTGCTTTGCGGGGACATGGGTGTGTCTCAAAATAGGGAATCCCCAAAATAGTCTCAGTTGGCGGAATGACCCAGAAATAAAAGGTTCGCCTTTTGGGACCTTTACTAAAAATGGACCAAACATGGGAAGCCAAAAGGTCAAAAGGTCGGCTTTGGGCAAGCGAGTAGTGGTTGTCCCTTTCGCTTCCCTAAGCCACCCCAAATTGTGGGGCACCCGCCAGAAAGAGGCACATGCCACGTGCTCCATGAGTTAGATGCTTCAAGATGACACCTCAAGCCTCGAAGACCAGGGCGTCCTCTTTCCCAAATCCAGCTGTTTGCAAATGGACACCTCCCCCAAATAAAAAAAAATATATATATAGGCAGAATGGGGCTTCAAAACGATGTAGTCATGACCAAATTGAGTACACTATTCGCCATTTAAAAGGCCCCTTATACTGGTCTCTTGAGAGACTCAACTTCCCACAAAATCCAGGGGAGGCGAGCCCTGGAACCTTACAATATTGATCCCGGATTCAAGAACCCGTGGTGGATCAATTGGGGGCCCTTTCGCAAACACTGTGTATCACAGAAGTGGGGTGGGAATTGTCTGTTCCCACAACTCTGAAGGGGGTTCATCACTTTTGGAGGGGAACACGATCAACCGACCCCAAAGAAGAACCCCCAACCCCCGAACCCCTTTATCGGGCAGGTTAGAACAGGTTTATTCATCCGGGGTCAACATTATTGATTGAAAGGGGCAGGGTACTTAGCAAGAGGATTGTAATCCTGGTTGTAACTCACTGAACGGAAACTTATAACTTATACCCATGGTTTTGTCTGTTATCTCACCATGGCCATTCCCCACATACCTGACGTACCGAATCGATCGCCCCTTCAAGTACTCTCCAGGCGCCCAACCAGACCTCGGTTTCAAGTGAGCCACAATCAGAACCCGGTACAAAAATGGTGAACCCAGAACCATGCTTCAAGAATTAGAAAGGCGGATATCCGCAACTATTGCCGGCTGGGTCTTTCCCTTACTAACCTTCATCTACCCAGGTTTTGATTGTGGCTCAAGTGTGGGAAACCACGTCTGAGATCTGTGCTGGCGAGATAGGCGCCGGAGTCACGGTCATTGCCTGCCGGTCGAAAGTGAGAAGGAGCTTTTCTGGGGGTCGATTCCCGATTCTTTACAACCATCGTTCTTTCCCAAAACCGGCCGTTTTCCCTGGATTTCCGGAGGTTATCTAGAAAGAAGGATCCCTGGAAAGAATGGGGAAGTACCCCTAGAGCTTTGCTGCCGCCGTCCCATGTGTCGAGATTGCTGCAATAAATGGCTTGCACTTGTGGATAGTTCTTATGTCCAAAGATCTTGGAGTCTCCATGACCCTTAGAAAATGGGGTCATTACTCAAAATAATGGGGTCATTGACCCATTTGTCAAGGGTTATGGAGACTCCAGGCAATAGGCATGCTAGTGGAGGGAACACTACCCCGGAGTGGCCATGATGCTTTCAACATCAACTGCTCCATTTGCCCCCGAGCGAGCAGAAGGTTGTGATCGACCTTTTGCAGAGATGGAAACGCCATGTGCAAACCTGGGATGCCCTCAGATCCCCCGCTAAAAGTGACTCACTTGCAGTGGGTCAAATAGAAACTACCACTAAACACTAAAAGGCTAAAAAGCTAAGGAACCAGATGACTGGGAGCCACCAAGAAACCCCAGTTCGGTATGTCGGCGATTCGGTCATACCAAAGACCGGCCGTGAAATTGGGCAGTGTGTTCAAACTAAACGTTCAGAGACAGGCGTGAGAAGCTTCATACATCTTGGTGGATATCCGGCCATAAGCATCATTGTTTCGGTATGGCCATCTCAAACTAAGAGGTCATGACCCAATTGGTTGAGGGTCTTGGGTAATGATCCCAGCGTACTCATATATAATTTTGGAGCAACGCCCCCCATTTTGAACGGACCGTGAAGAATGCACGTGCAACTGTCTGCCCTAAACCAAAGATAGTTCCTGGACAACTTTACCATATAGACATTGCTTCAGGACACGTGATCCGTACCGATGTCATCTGGGAGTTCTGATGTCTGCCTGTTGGATGTGCAAAAGGGAAAGCAGAAGGACTGTTAGGTGTTCTCTGTACGGTGTGTTCATGTGTGCATACATTATATATATATACATATATAAATACATCATGTATCGACATGTACCATGTTTAGGGGCGCTACAGGGGGAAATCGCTAATGCTCTCGGGTGGCATCCGATGGCATCATTCTATGGCCTGATTCTCAGCATCAGCAATGAGCTTTGCCCATCTCAATTCCCATCCCGAAGGGCTCTTAGAGTGGTCTCTGTGGAACATGCCGGTTGGACATAAAACACTTTGCCTAAGGCTTATCAACCTAGGCCTTTGGAAGAGGTTGGTCTGTAGCTCCGGAAACCAATGGGTTCCGATAAAGTTCTGACCCGCTGTGGGGTAACCCAAAGGCATGACCGCATCACACCAAGAACTATGGCCATATTTTCCCAGACCAGCGGTTATGGGATCAAAAGGCAGCGGTGTTGGTCGAATTTTGAAGGAACCTCCCTACCAAACAAAGGGGGACAAGAAAAGAAACTCACTGGCTTCCTTTTGCTGAAGCCCCCTGCACAAACTCACACACGCATCCTTCCGGTAACAATAGATTCCCTGTACAACCAGCAGGGAAACCAGTTCTCAAGCAAATTGAATCTGGGGCCCAAGTAGTTGATTTCCAAAGGACCCCACCTAAAAAAGACCCTTACAAATGGGTTATTGTTTCGAACTTCTGGTTGGTGTGTTCCCAATCTGGCGAGTTTGAGTGTCCGGCAAAAACACATCCCACTAGATCCTGGGTTGCTGTTGACCCTTAGTTTAACATTTTTGGCGGGTTAGTGGAAAACCCGACTTGACTTCAACCGAAAAGTTAAAGTCTAAAGACCCGTTACCCTCAGCCCAAAGAACCCAGAACTAAAAGCTTCAGCTTTTGGCACCTCTAAAAATGGGCCATGGGAAAACGGAAAGGTGACTTTTCCTGTCGATTCGCTTTGGACAACTGAGCCCTTTTTTTCGTTGGAAGCTTCCCTATCACAGAAGTGGTTGGACAAACTTCCCGAGTCAAACACACCCCTCGGTTGCTTTCTGCTCCCTTGCTAAAAGTCTAACTTTTAGTGGTTTAATACGGAAAACCCCATTAGTTGGCAAAAAAGTCTTCAAGTCCTAACATCCCTTGGCAAAATGCACCAAAGGAGCGATCAAACCACACCCCCTTAGTTGGCAAAAAGTCTTCTGTTGGGCATCCCACTGGACCTCTGGGCTTCCACCGACTTCGACTCGAAGCTCGAAGCTCGAAGCGCGCTCCGCCTGGCTCAGCTTGCGTCTGGGCGGTGTACTGGGCACCCGAGCCTGCGACTCGCCCCGAGGCGCCCGGAGGCGCCCAAAGGCTCGCAATGGAGGACCTGTGTCCTTCCAGTTGCCCCCTGGCAAGTACCTGGAGTCTCCATGACCCTTTAAAAATGGGTCAATGCCCCCATTATTTTGGGTAATGACCCCCATTTTTCAGGGTCATAGAGACTCCAGGTAAATAAAAAAAAAAGTCCAGTAGTGATCGATTTTGTTTTAAGACTCACAGGGGAAAATCAACAATTTGGTTCTTAAACAAATGGACGCCTCCCTTAGACACCCCGGAGGTGGTTGGGGTCAAACAAAAACTCGGCGCTTTAAAGGCCCCACATTCTTCGGGCCAACTTTCGGACCCAACGCCATGTTCCACGGGAAAGGGTGGGAGGGTACTGGACCCTCAGACTACCCTTAAATAATGGTTGGCAAAACAAATGGTTGGCTAATGGTTGGCTATTGCCCCGAAACATAATGGTTGGCGAATTCCGCTTTTGTTATGATGGTCTGAGGACTAACACCTGCAGTGCTTCAGTGGTGTAGTTTTGACCGATTTGCCGCGAGGAAAACCCAGGATCCCTAGGTCGGAAAAGGGATTTCTGAAAAATAGACATTGCGCACCTGAAAAAGGATGAGCAAACAAAGGACACTTTGACCCCGATCGCCCCAAACGCCGCGGTCATGACCTAAATTCGATGGAGCTGCAAAAAAAAACACGCGAAAAAGCTAACAATACATGGCAATGTCAAAATGACAATTTTCCATAGGCAAACTGCAAGCAGTGGTTGCAAATGACCCCCAGGGTTTTTCTGCTTACCAAATAAGATATCCCAGCCGAGATCGCCAGGCCAGAAAGCTTTTCTCCACCTCACTCAGAGTTCCTTCAGCCTTTCCCAGATCGGTTTGAGATCGCCGCCTTCCTCGCTTGCCCAGATTGGACACAAAGATGATTTGCTCTTTTGGAAGCCTGGACTAAAAATGGGAACCCTAAGGCAGACCAAAAGGTGGCTTCAGGTCGATTCGCTTTGGCAAAAGCTTGGCGTCCGTTGGATTTCCCTTTGAAAACCAAAAGGGGATCTATTTTGAGCAGGGCTGAGGGAAATGACCACTTCTGTGATTCAACAAAAGGGGCTTTGCACAGACTAACCCCTTACATAAAGCGGAGATTCCCTTGAAATTATCACAGAAGTGGTTGGATAAACCCCTTGATCCCACAACCCTGATTTGGCCATGGGGCAAAAACTCCGTACTCCCAGTGATCCCAATCCCCACTAAAATCACGACTACAGTGGGTGGACAACCCCAAAATGGGATCCCAAAACGGTTTTGACCCCACAGCCATTTCAGGAAACTCCAAGACCACTTCTGTGATACAACAAAAAGGGCTTTTCACAGACTAAAGGGAGATTCTCTTGTATCACAGAAGTGGATGGAAAAAGAACACAAACCCTGATTTAGGCTGTGGCTCAAAAAGCCGGTACCAAAATGGAACCCTGGACAGTGGAAACACGGAGCAAAACCTGCGTAAGCCCGCCTGTTTCATTTTGAGCCACAGCCCTGCTCAGTTGCCCAAAGGACCTGGAACTAAAAGGTTAACTGTTTGGGGCCATGACAAAACATGGACCATGGGAAAGCCAAAAGGTCATTTCAGGTCGATTCGCTTTGGACAACTGAGCCATTTTTTTCGCTGGAAGCTTCCCCATCACAGAAGTGGTTGGATAAACTTCCCGAGTGATCAACCACACCCCTCGGTTGCTTTCTGCTCCCCTGCTGAAAGTCTAACTTCTGGTGGTTTAATACGGAAAACCCCATTAGTTGGCAAAAAGTCTTCAAGTCCTACCATCCCTTGGCAAAATGCACCCAAGGAGCGATCAAACCACAGCCCCGATTTCGTTGGCAAAAAGTCCGCTCGGTCTCGCTTGCAGCCGAGCTTCACCTGGATGCCCCCAGGCCACCAAGGCTCCATCCGCCATGGCCGCGAAGGCCCCATCCGTGGCGAAGATCTCCTGAACCTTCACCAGCTGCGAGGCAACACGGCGGCTGTCGCCGCCGAAGATGCCCGGGCCCCAGGTGACCTAAGCCATGTGACGTCACTTGCTCAACACCCTTGGTAGTAAAATGGTCGTTTTCCCAGAACCATGCTTCAAGAACTAAGAAGGCGGACATCCACAACTATTTCTGGCTGGGACTGCCCCTTACTAACCTTCATCTACCCGAGTTTTGATTCTGGCTCATGTGAAGCTGGAATCAGCAAGACTTCTTTGACTGGAAACTGATTCCGATTTCCTCTCAAAGTTATTGCCGACTTTTGCTGGCAGATGTGAAACGGATCTCACTTCCTGGGTGGACTGGCCGAACTGTTCGTTTGCCACATGGTCCAGACCCAAAAAGTTCTGAAATGTCCACGAACTCAGGAAGTGTGTCATGGTAAATCAGCAAACCACATGCTTTTAGTATAGCCTTTTTCTGGCCAACACTTGGGGGGGTGGTTCCTTTTTGTGCAAGTCTAAGGGGATGGCAAGCAAAAACAAAAACATCTCCAACGGGCAAATGGCCACCTGCACCAAGTGACCACACTGTCGCCATCTGTGGTCACCGCTGCGAAGGCGAATTTTGTGGCTCGGATCCGTTGCACATCTTTCAGTTGGTGCGCGACCTGGCTGCTATCGCCGCCTGCGCGCGGATTGCCCCAGGTGACCACCGAAGCATCTGCCAAGATCGCGGCGAAGGCAGCGCCGGTGGCGTGGACCTCTTGAACGTTCTGGAGTTCAGAGCTGCCTGGGCTGTCCGTTGTCAGATCCCCCGATCTGAAAGTGACTAACTTGTGGGTCAAAGGGAAACCCAGCCACCAAACACCAAAAAACGAAGCTGAGGGGATGGGCACCAAGGTACAGCTGCCGCCATATTCTGGTGTGCCCCATGTGATGACACTTCCGCCTTCCAAGATCGCAGCAAACGCACGCTCGGTGCCAGAAATTTGCTGAACGTTCCTGAGCCGATCTTGGACAACAGTGCTGTCGCCCCCGGCAGATATATCACCCCACGTCACGACACCGCCTCCTGCCAAGATGGCGGCAAAAGCGCTCTCTGTGGCAGAAATGTGCTGAACGTTCCTTAGCTGATCCTGCACATTTTCGCTGTTGCCACCAGCAAGTGGATCGCCCCAGGTGACGACAGTCCCATCGCCCAAGATGGCAGCCTCAGTTGCCCAAAGAGCCCAGATACAAGCTTCATCTTTTGGGGCCATGACCAAAACATGGACCAACAAAATCAATGTTCAATGGTCGCTTTGCTTTGGGCAAGTGAGCAGCAAAAGCACGCTTTGTGCCAGAAATCTCTCGAACGTTTCCAAGCTGATCCTGGACCCTGGTGCTGTCACCACCAGCCTCTGGATCGCCCCATGTCACAGCACTGTGATCTGCCAAGACCGCTGCAAACGCAGCACCTGTGGCTTGAATCTGCTGAACGTTTCGGAGTTCATGCTGCACGCTGCTGCTGCTACCACCAGCATATCCATCACCCCATGTAATGACATGTCCACCCTCCAAGATCGCCGCAAATGCTCGGTCTGTGCCATAAATCTGCTGCACATTCCTCAGCCGATCCTGAACCCTGCTGCTGTCAGCACCACATTCTGCATCACCCCAGGTTGCCACACTATCGCTTCCCACGCCCCACAGGGCAAAGGCTCTCTGCGTCGCGGCCAGTCTCGTCCTCCAGGCAACGGCCGTGATGCTATCGCCATCCCCCAGCCCGGCACCTTCCACCGTGTCACCCAGCTCCAGGACTCGCCCATCCGGCCCGGCCAATCTCAGAAAGCCCCGCGCCAACGCTTGTTGAGCTGCTAGCTTCAAATCTCCAATGGTGCTACCTCACTTGCCCAAAAGACCACCTGTTGGGACCTCTACTCAAGACTTGGCACCCAAAAAAGGGAAAACCTAAAAGGTGCGAGTTTTGGGACCTCTACTAAAAGAAGCAAAAGGTCATTTCAGGTCGATTCGCTGTGAACAGCTGAGCTACCAGACGAAAGCGACACAACTTCACATCGGCCGCTGGGCAAAGAGACATGAAACCGCAGAAGGCCATCGTCGGCCATTCGGGAGAGCCAGCGGGGCCGGAGGCGAAGCTGGAGGAAGGAGCCTGATTGATTGGAAACAATGACTTACCTCCCTTTGCTTGTTCGTCCCCTGGAAAAAGAATCAAAAACATATTTCCAGTAGTGATAGATTCCCTTTAAAACCAACAGGGGATAAATGATCGATCGGAAACAATGCCTCATTGGTTTCTAGAGTCTGCTTCTGACCCTTTAAAAATGGGGTCATTACCTAAAATAATGGGGTCATGGAGACTCCAGGTGGTTACTTGAACCCCAACCAACTGTTGATTTCCAAAGGATCCCTAATTAGCGATTGTTCCCAGACTTGCCATGGACGAAAGACCCCATTTTGTTTCTTGGGGTGGTATGGTCAGCAACCTCTCGAGCGGGTGTCTGATTGATGTGTTTTTTTGTGGATCACGGGTCCATGGTCGGAGACCCAAGGAACACCACCCCGGGGGGCGGGGTGCAAAGAATAAATGATCTCTGGGCTGTCCGTTTTCAGATCCCCCGCTAAAAGTGACTCACTTTTAGTGGGTTAAATGGAAATCCCCACTAAACACAATAGAAGCTAAACGGCTAACGGGATAGCTGGGAGCCGCCAGGTAGGAATGGCAAACCAGGCTGTTTTGGGCTGTTCCTTTTAACTTCCAGTGTGGGATGGACAGGTACATGACAGCTCTTGACTGATTCACCTGGCACTCTGAGCCAAACAAAGTGCTGGATGGAACCACTCAGTCAGACCAACCCCCCAGCCAAAACACAGAACGGTTATATGGAAATGTTGGGAATGCCAAATTTTCTCCTGTTGCCAGGCCTACTCTTCCATGAAATGCTTTAGCTCCCTTACAACGGATCTCCTGAACTGAGCGCATAGATCTGTCATCCCGATTGGTCTCTGTCTGTGGTACAGTGGTACCCCAAACAAAACTAACATGGAACACCAAATGATGATTTCTGTGGGTTCCATATTCCTTGTCCTTTTCGATTTCAATGGACTTGTTTCCGGAAGGGTATCCGCAATAAGCCAGCTACTCCCTAACGGCTCCCTTCCAACCCCCCACCACCAGCTAGTCCATCAACAGCCCCACAAAAAAATGCATCGGTACTTACAACGTGGCGACTCAGACGACTCAGCTCAAAAACCTGCCTGTGCCCAGCTAGGAGACCATGACGGGAGACCAGCCGCCATGATGTGCTTTCGTTGACAGCAAAGAACCGTCAGGTGCAAGCAAACAAATATCCAAATAGGGTGCAATTTAAACGGAGCGTCATCTACTATAAAGGAGTTTTTGGATCAGAATGTGGTTGCAAACAAAAACCCAGTCATGATCAGAAGGAACTGTGTGTGTGTGTGTGTGATTTCGATACAGGGTGTCCAATCTGAGGATCCCTTTTGAGGAGAGGTGCTTAAAGGAAAATGAGAAGGAACCCCTCCATTTTCAAGCGTGACTTTTGGAACACAATCCGGCTCGTCACACTGTGAGTGACTGTAAGGGGCGTGTCTTGACAAATTGCTGTGCCAGTTGCGAGGTCTCGCCAGTTGTGAAATTGACACCTTCTCATGTGCTTGCAGCATTCAGGGCTGCGTGGCACCAGGTGCAATCAGCATGCGTCCCACTCCCAAAGCCAGGTCATCGTGGCTCCAGTGTCTCAATTCTTTGATTGCTTTTTGACCACACACAGCTGAGAGACCACCAACAAAAAATGATATGAATCAATCTGCAAAACCCATGAAGGACCGCCCCATGCTGTACTTTGTGAGCCTCCAAAATGATGAAACGAGCCAACAAACAGTTGAGAGTGTGACTCAGCAACGGGAAACTCTCAGATGATGGGCAGGATTTTGATGCCCTTTCTTGCACTGACTAACATGTCACTTGTGGGGAAGTACCAAAGAAACAATGTTTCCCTTGGAGGGACCCCCTCTCAGGTGCTAAGCTAGCCCTTAGAAACAGAATCAACTAGTGCTCGATGACCCCTTCGGTTTTCCTGTGAGACCACACCAACTCCAAAAAAAAGACGAGCCACGGGTAAAGCCAAAAGTTCCAAACCCATCTGGTCTCGATTCGGTCACAACCCGATGAGAGCCGTCTGCAAGCCCGGAGTCGTCACACCCATCCCGTCAAATTCGCCCGCATCCCTAGCCTAATTGAATGTGGGTTTCTCAACATAGGAATCGGTCCCAACAGATCTTGGGCTTCCTTTTCTACGTCTCCAGTAGAGAGGTTAGAATAAGGGTACGCTTTTTCTGTCTATTTCAGTAGGGAAACCCTCCAAACCAAAAAAGTTGGGTGAGAAAGGGCACCTAGCTGGGGGACCTAGTTTTCGCTTCGCTTATGCCAGCCACCAGCGCGGCCAGGAATTTGCCACCTTTCTCGGGCGGGCTTCCCTTTGTTTCCTCGTTGCTAGGTGTTTTATTGTGGAGAAGCCCCCAAAAAAAAGACACACACACACACACAAGTGGTTTTCCTTTTGATTCCCCTTTCAACAACCACCAAACAAATGGGACGGGCACAAAAAGACACGCCATTGTTGGGATGGAGGTTGTGTGTCTTGAGCATGCAACTTTTCTGTCAGCGCTTTCATTCCAAAGGAAGGCCTAGCGTGCCCTTCCCGCTACTGCGCTGGGCTATGGACAGCAGTGACGGTGATCGAAAGCTGGCCAGATTGCTGCGGCATATTCCAAGTAACTGGGCTGTCCGTTTTCTGGTCCCCCGATCTGAAAGTGACTAACTTGTGGGTTAAATGGAAATCCAACCACTAAACGCTAAAAAGCGAAGGGGATGGCTGGGAGCCACCAAGGTAATATTGGCTAATGTCTGCTCAGCTTCTGTCTGCATCTTATCACACGTCACCATTTGTTTTGCTCTCCTTGCAAGTCGCAAGAAAGCGCAAAGGTATTTGGCAAAACTCAGTACTGCCAAACAACCTGCATAAGTTGGCAGGTTGAGTTTCCAAGCACAAGAAGTCGATTGCCTGCCAAGAAATAACTTTACATGTGTGCATCTTTCAGTGTCAATGCAAACATCACCACAGGTTTGATGCCGAATTTCAACACTATCTATTTTCTCAGTTGCCCAAAGGACCCAGAAGTTTGGGATATGCATTGCGGACTAAAGGCGGGAAACAAAGGGCAGGTCGGCTTTGGGTAACTGAGCAACAAAATCTCGGGTAAGTTCGGTAAAGCACTGCAACAAGGGCTTGCCACTCTCCGTGGCTTGAAATAGTGAAGCGTGCCACTCCCTCAATGAAGTCGACCTTGGCGACCTCAAATATGTACACTACGCTAGTGGCAAAAACGTAAGACATGATGCATCTTGCATCTTGGTCGAAATTGTCGTGATCGATCAGATCGTCTGACAACATGTGGGTGTGGGTCAAAAATGGGTAGCCCAAATGGAGCACTGGCAAATGGAAACATGGACTAAAACCTGCGGTCCAATTCCTAGTGGTTTAATGTTGATTCATCCCCATGTAGCGACATGTCTTTCACGTCAGCCAAAGCGCATGGACCGTTGGGTCATTCGCTTGAATTCTGTGGCACTGCCAAGCGCAAATCTGTACTGGGTTGCTGAGTTAAGCATGAAGCGGGAACAACAAATGTTTACCCAGGACTAATAAACCCGTCCCAGTATTAGGGGGGTGTTCCCTTCGAAAGTGATGAATCCCCACTAGAAGGGGACACCCCCTATTAATCAACCAGGGGTTATTGATCCGGGGATAACATTCGCCTTTTAAACGCTTGCTCCCATCTTGCCTAAATGGAGTTCACAGTAGCCCACTGCCCCGTTCTAATTGCGTAGGACCGTATCAAGCATACACAACCAGACCGATGGACCAACCATTACAACTTGACTTGACACGACCAAAAGGGGAACAAAACAAAGTTGTGTGAAAAATATATATATATATATATATATACGATACATCCCCTTGTGGTCAGCCCTATCACATTCCTTCGTCAGCTCAAGCAGGAAGGTTGCCAACTTGCCAGGCGCTTTAGCCCAGCATCTAAACAAAACATGGCTGCCAACATTAGAAAGCGCAAAGCCAAATTACAGGTGGATATCGCATTGAACACACCTCCACACCCCAAAACTCTGACTTGCCCTTGGACCTCAAACAATAAGATGTCCGTGTTGGAACGCGAAACATGACCAAAAAAGATAGGTGATAGGGTCTCCAAAATATCGGTTTTGTGCTTGAGAGACATTCATGTGGTTCAGCTTATGAAAAGATATTTTGTTCAGATTTCGTCGCCCGAAAAGCAGGGGTAGGGTGGATACCCTGATTCCGTATTGCAAAGGGAAAAAGGAAGCCGTCTAACCAACCGCAATTTACCGTGGTTTGGTACTTGTGGTTGGTTTACTTGCAGTATTGAGTTGGCATCCACCGAAACCCACGGGGAGTTACCTGCAAAAGGGGGGTTAACTCTGAAAAAAAGGAGGCGGCCCAATCTCATCAAGGGGCGCCCACCCCTTTCCTGGTTCCAATTGATTTGTTGCAGGAGATGAATCGTCAACGGATGATCAAGTGCAAGTGCGGGCAAACGCTTAGTTTCTTGTCACACCAACCGATCTAGAGGGTTCCAAAATTCACGGCAAAGAACAATCAGCAATTGACAATGGACAATCTCTGGGAAACAGGAGTCCTTTTGGAAAATAGATGGCCCTGGTAGATCCTGACATAACCTGGGCAACCAGGGCCTATGTTTTACCGAAACAACCAAAACGGATTCCTATGCTCTGGTATTGAATGTTGCTATCGCAACGGTCTCACCCATGGATGCTTCCACTTGGGTCAAAGATGTCAAAGGCCAGTTTCTGTGACCTTTTCAAACCCTTTCCGGACCAGAGCTTCAACTTAAATATGGCATCCGCTGGGGAAGAAGCAGTGGTCTGGTATGTGCGATACGTAAAAGCCAACGTGGTTGTGTTAGGGGACGCCCAAAAAAGGTGGCTTTGGTTTCCAATTAAACCAGAAATAAAAAGAAGAAACAAACAACAACAGGGTAGCTACAAAATAGCCACCCAACAAAGCCATGATCGAATGTCTGTAATTCATAAGTCCCTTTTTACTCTGCGAATTAGAGGGTGGACTTTGGTGATTCCACTGTGGTTCAGTTGCCACCTCCGTTAAAACGGAGGTATCAATTTTTAGGGGCCCCCAAAATGGGTGGTTTTCCTGGTTTCTTTCCCATGGCGAGCTCCCCGATCTCCAGAAACCAGGTGCTTCACCTTCTTTCAGAATTACCTGGGCAAACCTTATCACGGTAATGTTGACCCCGGATTAATAAACCCCTGTTTATTCATATGGGGCTGTTCCCCTCCAAAAGTGATAATTCCTCACTAAAACCGGGGACACCCCCATATTAATAACATTTGCTTAAGTTCCCTGGCCAAATAAAAAAACATATTTCCAGTAGTGATAGATTCCCTTTAAAACCAGCAGAGGAAAACAACAAACATATATTCTTAACCACATGGAAGTAAACAGAAGTTTATTTATCCGGGGTCAACACTACCGCCGCCGCATGGGTCAGCGCACCTACGCCCGCGCTCCGCGCACACAACCGGACTCCATGCATACGCCTTTGCTCCGTGCTCCACGCAAACGACGGCTTCAACTTCCAGAGCCCCAGATTTACATCACAAGGCCATCTTTCCTGAACCTTGATATGAAAACCGAGCAACATGGCAGAAGGGTCTGGGTTTGGGGTTATGGGTGGTTAGCCATGCTAAACTTTTGGGCCATGCAACTTTTGCACCCGGGGGCGGTGGCATCTCAGCAGCCCAGCGCATGGCCCTTCGAGACAAGAACTCCAGACCTCAGGCTGCGGTGTCTGGTGATAAAGGCTATCCTCGCTTGCTGAGTGGATGGCCCAAAAAAAGTTCAAACTTTTTGTTTACCACTAAAATGGTCCAAACCCAAAAAGTTTAAAGTTCATGAACTCAGGAAGTGAGTATCACTTGTTTATCGCCAGGGATTTTCTGTTGGGTCTCACAGAAAGTGAACCTCAAAACTTTCCACAATGATCCTCACCCAGTCACAGAAAGCGGCCTCATTGGAGAAAAAACGCAAGCTGGGGAGGGGGGGGGGCAACTCATGTTGAAAGATGGGTTTGTCTCAAAATTGGGGACCCTCAATAAATTGTTGGTTTTTCTGATGTTCCTCTTTAATACCACCCCAAAGGGCTCTCCCTTACACCACCCCCAGCAGCAAACCCTCAAACAAACGCGGACAAAAAACACAGACACAGACACGGGCAGAGGCAGAGACAGAGATAGAGACAGAGAGACACACACAAACACACACACACACACACACACACACACACACACACACACACACACACACACACACACACACACACACACACACACACACACACACACACACACACACACACACACACACACACACACACACACACACACACACACACACACACACACACACACACACACACACACACACACACACACACACACACACACACACACACACACACACACACACACACACACACACACACACACACACACACACACACACACACACACACACACACACACACACACACACACACACACACACACACACACACACACACACACACACACACACACACACACACACACACACACACACACACACACACACACACACACACACACACACACACACACACACACACACACACACACACACACACACACACACACACACACACACACACACACACACACACACACACACACACACACACACACACACACACACACACACACACACACACACACACACACACACACACACACACACACACACACACACACACACACACACACACACACACACACACACACACACACACACACACACACACACACACGCACGCACGCACGCACGCACGCACGCACGCACGCACGCACGCACGCACGCACGCACGCACGCACGCACGCACGCACGCACGCACGCACGCACGCACGCACGCACGCACGCACGCACGCACGCACGCACGCACGCACGCACGCACGCACGCACGCACCCACACACACACACACACACGCACCCACACACACACGCACACACAAACACACACAAACACACACAAACACACACAAACACACACCCTGACATTCAAACCCTCTTTTAAACAAAGGGGGTTCTATTAACCCCTTTTCTTTTTACCGTTGAGGCAGTGAGGAGGATTATTTTTAGGGTCGCTCAGGTTGGCACCAATAAATGGATGCATCAATCGGGAATTAGTTCAACTATGATTCTTTACACTCGGCGAGTTCACGCCAACCGTCTTTCAGCTGACGCATTCAGCCTTGCGCAGGTAGAGCAATTGACATCGGTTCCCTATTGATTGAGTCTAGGTGCTTTTTGATCTTTAGCTTGGTGGACAATAGCCTGCAAAGCTATCAACTGCTACTAGCACAAAACACTAGCGACGCGGTGCAATCAAACAGCCTACAAAGCAGCCAGAGTTTGCGAGTTCGAAGAATATCCAGCGAGTCGGATGAGCAGGTTTGTGGACACCTTGTGTGCCCAACCCATGAAGAATCAACAAATATATCTGGGCAACACTGCGTGCGCGATTCAGAAAAAAAACCTGTGCGCTAATTGAACGAAGCAGCGTTTCGTCCAGAACATTGCATCTTAATCCAAAAAGCAATGAGTCATTCTTGGGGTTTTCCCTGCAAGGCAGTGTTGACTACCAAGAACTCAATTCAGTAAGATGCACTGCTGCAAATACTAGGTGAGCTCAGCCAAACATTGGAGACAAGTTGCTGTGGGTCCGGATCCGGTCGAGCTGGTGAAAAAAAAACATCATGGGCAAACTGCCAAAGGGCATATTAGAGGTTCTTGTCAAGCAAGACAATCAATTCTATATAGACTTCGAAAGTTTCATTCATGAATCCAAGTGGCATGTACCTTTGGGCGGACGAACCACTCAGGGCGGACGGGTTGACTCACGAGCTCAGGTATCACGGGAAAACATCGGTTTTGGGGTGTGCGTGGTTCACGCAAAACAAAGGGGGTTCACGCAGAATAAAGGGGGTTCACGCTAAGTTCACGGTAGTTTCACGGCAATTTCACGGTAGTTTCACGGTAGTTTCATGGTACCATACTCTTGGAGTACTGGCATGCCGATTGCGTACGGCAAATATGATAGCGACACGCTCATCACGCGCGAGCTTCCTATAATGCAGCGCTGCAAGCTGGCTGGGCACACGAACTTGCATGGCATAGCACTAGGGACGCTGCTCATATGATCATGTTCATAAAGAATAGTCAAATGCAAATTCACGGGCGGGCCGCATAGCCAACTAATTGAGGGTCACCCAGCCTGCGCACGCACACTTGGCCTTCTGATGCCTTCTGGCTACATGGGGCATCAACAGCAAGCAGGAGCTCTCTAGATCCAATTGTCATGAATTACACGCACAGTCAACGCAGCTAGCAAGCACGATCAGCAATCTAATCATCGCAGCCATCGGAACGAAATGTAGCGTGAGATGAGCACCAGAATCGCCCTCCCGGCGAAGGAAACTGTTTAGCTCAGAAAGTCCTGCGTGCCTCCAGCCATAGGGCGCCTCCGACACCCATATATCATAGAAAACCACGCTGTGTACCAACGTTGCATCCTGTAGCTTTTAAAGCTGGAAAGCTGGCACGCTTCATCAATGTCAATCATACAAATTCTAAACATCACGATTATGTCACGCTGGGATGCTTGGCCCCCAGCAAATTCACATGATCTGTCTCAGCCGTCATTGCTGGCTGAGCTGCTGAACAAACGACTCCATGGTTCAACTTCACAACTGATCAGCGTATTATCTAATATCTTAGTCCAAAGGGCCATGTCCATATGGCCATGTTGCTTAAACGAGGCTTTACACCAAGCCCCTATACAAACAAAGGTCGAGCAAAGCAAAACAAAGGTCGAGTCCTAACCCCCTTTGTTTTAAAGGGGGTTGAACCCCAGGGCACACAAACACACACAAACACACACAAACACACACAAACACACACAAACACACACAAACACACACACAAACACACACACACAAAGACAAACACAAACACAAACACAAACACAAACACAAACACAAACACAAACCCAAACACAAACGCAAACGCAAACGCAAACGCAAACGCAAACACAAACGCAAACACAAACACAAACACAAACACAAACACAAACACAAGCACAAACACAAACACAAACACAAACACAAACACAAACACACACACACACACCCACACCCACACCCACACGCACACGCACACGCACACACACACACACATACCAGGCAAAGCTTTCTAGGCCCTGTGCTGGTTTCCAATCACAGCGGTACAATGCGCGTAATGCCTCCCTCTTAATTTCCATTTGGGTGGATCCGTCGGAAGATTTCCATCCGGTAAGGACCAAGAAAGGAACCTTCCTTAAGGAAGCCCAAAGCTGTTGGTGACCCAAAGCACCGCGCCTGCTCAAGGACTCACTTGCGACCAACTCATGGGCCCCACGTTGAAGATGGTTGTCGGGTTGCCCACCACTCCTCTGCTCAGTTCCACCTGAAACCTGCCTGGAAAAAAATCAAGATATTTCCAGTAGTGATAAATTCCTTTAAAAACCAACAAGTGAAAAAACAACACATTTCAGCAAATGGAAGAACTGAAAACAGGCTGCCAGTGGACGGGAACTGGGACCGGCCACCAAAACCACTGCGACAAAACGGCACGAGGCCGCGGCAAAAATGGCCGCGAATTGCGCGGACGCCTTGGCGGGTCGTTAAACATGTTCACTTCTTTTTGTTCGCCACAGACTCGAACCCAGTTTTTCCATGTCAACAACATCTCTTTGGAGCCCGTTTGACTGTTTCGGCTTCAGTGCTCCATTCTGGTTACTTTATTCTCCCCCCCACCCCCACCCTGGGTTGGCCGTTTCTGGTTTCGGTGGGATCGAGTTTTTTGTCTGGCTCCTCGTCACCCCTCGGGAACCTCGACATGGGAGGACAAACAGCCCCAACATCCGCAAAAAATACGAGACGTGTAACTTGTATGTATAATGCAAGGGTATATGGGTATATTTGGGTATACTTGGGTATTTTGGGGTATATGGGTATATGATATAAGTTTAGATGAAACTCCCGAAGGGTAAAATGATAAACTATGGGTGGCTGTTTCTTTTTTGGGGGCCCCCTCAACATGGATACTTCTAAAGGGTAAGTGGTGATAACTGTTTGTTGCCACTCAAATATATTGTCCAGAGCTTAAAGTCCGAAGCGAAACTCAGAGAATGAGAAAAGGCACCCAAGCATATTTAATTTGGCAGTTGGAAGGTCCCATGTGACACGAATTCTTCGAGATTCTCCTTAGCCACGTCGGCATGCCCGAATGGTTCCGATTGAGTCCAACGAGGCAGGCCAGAGTAGAAAAACCAATTCATTTGGTTCCCCTAGTTCTCACTTGAGCGGGTTGGCCAAGGTCTCCGTTTACTGAACTGCTCTACCCAAAAAGCTTGAAGCCCAGGATGGGATTCAAATATTTTGAGACAGCTAACTATATTCATTGCCGAGTATCGGTGTTGAGTGAGCCACTAGCGGTGTTGCAGATTGCTGGGAGTGTTTGAACAGTCACCTACCGGCTTTTGGTTGCCAACTGGTCGGCTCAAACATACGAGCCATAAGCAAAACACATCATTTCTTTCGCCACATGAATTTGTGCCCGGCCCCGAGCCTTCAATTGGAGATTTCCGCGTGACCCTGCAGCTTTCGCCTTCTCGCCCAAAACCAAACCCTGGGGTGCAGCTACAACCATAACAATGGCTGGGTTAATGTTTCACCAACAAGCGTAACGAAACAATGGCGCGTGGGGGCGGGGGGGGGGGGGGGCGGGGCGGGTAATAAAAGCAATGAGGGTTTTAGTAATCATAACAATATTTAACCACCATTGCTTACCCTTCAGGATTGTCATCCAAATTGGGTCCCTTGCGAACTTGTTGCGGCATTCCACCACGGGAGTACTGCTTCGGATAAGGGGTTCGTCTATGTTCAAAATGTCAGACTGACAGTATGGTTGGTAGTCTATTCCAGTACCATCCTTGGAGTAAGGATTGAACTTGAACAACCCAGCGACAACAATGTTCTTGCTTGCTTTGAATACTGTGGATGGACAAATTCCTGCACCGCTTTGAAACCATAAGAAATCATTGCTGGTTGGTATGTACAGGCAAACTATAATTTCATGGCTTCCCAGGTGGTGCAGGATTTCGTCCATCCACAGTATGTATGTGGTCTCACCTAGGCCTCGGCTTTGGAAAGACGACATTAAGCTACATGTGCACAGCTCAGTCACTTGCCAGGATTCTGCCCAAACCGGTCCCATGCTGAGCTCAGCACCGTCCACAAGGTGCCCTTCAAAGAGTTCGACCTGACGACAACTCCCACCTGGACTTGGTCAATGCTACATTGCTTGGTTGCTTTCTGCTCCCCTGCTAAAAGTTTTACTTTTAGTGGTTTAACGGAAAACCCATTAATTGGCAAAAAGTTAAAGTCCTAACAGCCAAGCAAAATGCACCCAAGATTGAGTCAATGTGCTACAAACTTTGCTGATTCCATCTCAAGGGGCGAAAATCATTAGAACGGGGATGTAGGCTACTTTCAAGCCACAACGTCATGATCATAGGGCAAACATGTAGGGAAATGGTGAGCCCCGGATACTACTCCCCCGCAAAATTCACGTGGAATTCAACAAGCGGTCCCCCATGGGATGCGTCTGATTGTTTAATTTGTAGGAGTGAAGAGCAAAGATCCCACGATGCGGCGCGTCCCCCAATAGCTGACCCAGTTGAAACATTTTATTTGGCATCGCCTCAGGTAATGTAAGGTTCACAAAAGAGTAAGTCTGTTGCTGGACGCAATGATATTGCATTCTGTCACAAGGGGTCTGAAGCAAAGATCGGCACATTTGCAGACCCTGACTTTGAATCCTAGGAAAGGTTTATGTTATGCCTATCGTGTTTTTTGGGGCTTGTCCAACAGAGACACCGGTGTGTCTTTTTGGAGTACCTTTGTGGGATTGCTTTAAAGGGAAACCATTGGGCGCCTAAAGTTTGCGAAGTTGAAGACACACATGGGTACTTTAAGGGCCTAAATAATTAAAATGGGTTTCTGTGGTACTATTCTACCAAGTCACCTGATGATCAGGGGATAATGTGTTTTTTGTACTTAGCGCCTTCTGCTATGGATTTATGTCCACCACGGGATGAATGGGAACTGCAACTGGCCCGGTCTTGCACTTATGAAAGTTATTGCCTAAATGATCAGTTGAAAGGGAAACAAACAGCGCTCCCTATATTTCTTATTTCAGCATCACGCCAAGAGCAAACTCGCACAAACACACACACACAGAGTCCCGAAAGGTGATGTTTAAAACCACAGGGAAATATAGAGAACCCTGAAAAAAACACTGTTCTCGAGAACGGCCACTAGCCTTTTGTCAGGTACCAAAAGGATTGAGCCTTCAAGTCAAGTCATGGCGCAAACAGGATTTACTCGCATTGAGATAATGAAGTCCTTCATGAACCGTTCTGGTCTGTTGGGGTAGCCGTTTAGAAGAGATCGCACGGCACGCCGCCTCAGTGGATTTCCATAGAAACTAGAAACAATTCGGCACCGAATCTTTTTTGGTAGTTGTTTTGTGAAGGGAACCTCCCCCTCAGCTTCCATTTGCCTAAGACCCCTGGGAAAAAAAATACAAATATTTCCAGTAGTGATAAACTCCTTTGAAACCAACAAGGGAAACTAAACAAATAAACAAAAACAACTTCAGCAAATGAAACTCGGTTGCTTTCTGCTCCCCTGCTAACAGTTTTTAACTTTTAGTGGTTTAGTACGGAAAACAAATTCATTAGTTGGCAAAAAGTCGTTCAGTCCTAACAGCCCTTGGCAAAATGCACCAAAGAAATGAAAGTCCGGTTGAACGAAGGACGACCATTGCATTCAACCCATGGACTGTAAAAGGCCACTTGCAGGTTTAGTCGCCTGTGGCCAGCACCCAGCGCTCCTGCTTCGCACCTCAAAACTTGGAGCTGCGGATCTGCGAGCGCCGGATGCCCCAATTTACTGGGCCCGAGTTCTGATCCCCAGCTAGAAGTGACTAACTTTTAGTGAAATGGAACTGCAACTAAACACTGAAAGGCTAAAAGGCTAAGCAACCGGATGGCTCGGAACCACCAAGTTTGAACATGGCCGGGGTTCCTCGGTTGCTTTGTGCTCCCCCGCTATTTTAAATTTCAGTGGTTAATGAAAAACCCGCTAGTTGGCAAAAGGTTAAAGTCGTGACATCCAAGCAAAATGCACCAAAGATTCCATTCGGCTTCCCTTTCACCAAGGCACATAGCGCACCCTCAATACAAACACACCCCGTCCGGATGGCGGAACTCCTGCAATGTAACATCGTGTGTGGTGGTTCAGCGAGGGTCCCTTTCTGTTAGTAAGAGGGATGAACAAACCAACATGGCATGACTAGAGTTGGGCCCAGATTCTCTTTAGAATGTATATTCACTTTGAGTCATTGGTAAAATGTAAGATGTATCCCACGTCTACCCCACATGGGAGCCATTGTGCCATCTGCTTCCACCCTCATACGTACCATCTCTCTTCCTCTGGTGTTTGTCTTTGCTTTGTGGTCATTCCACCAACCAATCGGAGCAAGACCATCGGGAAGATTCCGCCACTGGTTCACTGAGCGGTTGGAATGGTTGACTCAAGGCAGCGGCTGACCCGGACCAGCCTCCGTACCACAGGTTGCCTGACGTCCTTAACGGGGTGTGTGCCTGAACAAAAGGCACTCAACATGAAACCAGCTACCTCAGGTCTTCTGTTCTTAGGTACACCCACACCACATCGGAGACAATGTGCACTTCCAACTTAGATCATAGGCGAACACAACAAGTATCGTTCTTGGTTGCCACACCTTCTACCAACACATGATGAATGCAAACCAAACGCACGTCTCATTCAATGGTCACTGCCGCTGCGTGGGGTGCGTCTTCATCTCTGACGCTCTCTCGCTCTCTTTCTGCCCCTGTCCAACAGTATCATGGTTACGCAACTCCCAGCTTGGCCTGTGGTTTTAACATATTATGATTGTCCCGGCAAACACTCATCCGTGCAGTGGGGAAATGACACATCTTGTGTTCGTTTATTTCGCGGATCATGGGGCCCGAGCTGGCCCGAGCTTACCATAGTTGTTGCGGAGCGGTCTGGCTCGTGGTCTTAAATCGGTTGAGATCCGTTCAATCGGTGGCTTATCGGTTTCCCTTCGACCTACCCCTAAAATGGAAGCGCCTGACGGGTGAAGTGCACGAGAAAGCGCAACTGGGGCATCCGACAGGGATGAAGAGGTGAAAGAGCTCGAGCAACCTTCAGCAAGACCAGGGTTTATCCAACCCGACGCCCCAAACAATCCTTGAGCATTTTCAAGTGACTTAAGTGCTTAGAATTTGGCACTCTCTTTGAGGCCTTTCATTTCTCCAAACCCGGGCTCCCTATGTTTCCCTCTCAAACATCACCTCAGCAAGAGGACACTTATCCAAAAGTGGCGCGAAAGGTAATGTTTAAACGGGTTGAGTGGGGAAGGTGTACAGAGTTCTGCAACAAGGGGGGCGAACAAATATCTAACCGCACCGCTGCAAACAGGGTGCTTTGTGGCTAAGATACCATGCGCAGGAGAAACAAAGGTCTGCCAAACCCTCGGTACAAAAAGAGGGTACACAGAAAATGACTTTTTAGACTGATTATGCCCGCCTCACTCAGGCGAGCGTGGCGGAGCATGATGGTGAATCCAGCATCTTTTCAAGCGCTTCTTTCGTATCATGAATGGTATGCACCCTGAGTTTCCCAGACTCACAGTGGCCATGGGTAAAAATATTCGGCAATTTTGTTTTCGCTAGTTGATGTTAAACAAACCTCTTCAAAAAAGGGAAACAGGAAGCAACTCGGTGGAGGTGTGGGGTTCATACATTCTTCACCGATGCTGCGACCGCTTTTCCAGATACCCTCTCCAAAGGACACCTCTAGGAAAAACACCCCGAGCACAGAACATCTTTTGGTGGCTGCAAGGCTTAAGATGATCCCACCCCCAAACCAAAGCTACAAGTGTAGGGGTTTAATGGGAATATACCACTTGTATAGTGGCTAGCCGGCTAGCCTCTGTGTATCCCATTCAACCCCTGGGGCTAGCTGTTTGGGTCAATCATTGTAGGGGAGGGAGGGAGGGGAAGGGATGGAGGCAGGGGGGAGGGAGGGGGGAGGGAGCCCAAATAGCACCTAAATAAGGCCTTATTAAGGGCTTAATAAGGGCTTATTTGGGTTCCCTCCCCCCTTCCCTCCCTCTCCCCCAGCCCCCATGAGGAAGAGATTGGTTTGCACGGAAGTGTAGGCGGATCTTTGCGACACAAAAACGCGTTTTGACAATTCCAGCTCACCTATTCGGCCATTGATTCTCCAATGACTCGTAAAGATCATGGTTCAAAGCCCGGCCAGTAGAAATCCGAACCCGAAAAACCCCCAAGAAGCAACAAGTACAGTGCCAGGCTTTGTCTCAAACTAGGGGAACACTCAAATTGATGGTTTCCACACACCAGGGTTTGACCGCGCTTCGCCAGGGGTTTCACCACCCTCCAAAGCACGAGATGGCAGGATTCCTTCTGAGCCGTCTTCGAACTGACCCTGCGTGTGGTGTCCCAAGGTCTTTGCCACCTGAGGAAACAATTACTTCCCCAAACAAGCTGAAGGTCGATGAAACGAAAACAACCAGAGGGGTTTATTAAAACTGAAACACACCCATTATCCAAAACCGTGCCTCCAGCAAATGACTGTTCGATGGCTGAAGCATGCTGCGAGGCCCATTGACCTGCCATCAGTTCCCTTGTATGGATCTGTTTTGCGCGCAGGACCCCCCCCAACTGATGGTTGCAACATGCTGCAGACGAAAGGACAATCGCATCGTTTCAAAGATCTGAACGCATGTGCTGCCGTGAACTCGTCCTTGAATCGCGGCAGATCAGAGGCTGCAAAGCTGATGGTGGCCCACCCCAAGATACACTTCAAAGGCCAGGTTACTTAGAAAGCGGGTCGTCGCCAATTACAGCTTGCCCCTATGGCCCCGAAGTGGGTCAGAACCATGCATGGTCAGGCCTACCCGCTTTCCAAGTAACTTGCGCCTCCAAGCGTCGGTGGAGAATACGCTCCGCCGCTCCGCGATTCGGGCAGGCACGTGCCACCACGAACGGAACTTTTCAAGCATGCAGCAAGTGTGCTGACAGCAGCAAGCCTCAGTTGTTCAAGCAATAATCCTGAGATCCAACCTGAAATTCAGCACCGGGAATAGTGTCGAAGTGACGGGCGCGTGCACTCACCATCGACGCTACCACCAGCACCGGCGTCGCCGGCAACGTGTCTGCCAGCAGCAAGGATTCGCTCACGACAGGACTCTTCTGGCCACACAGGCCGCGCCGCCACGGTGGAAGAACGTTCTGACGGAGGCGCACCACTGGCACGGCCAACGTCAGCTCCAGGAACACCATCGGCGTCAGCGTGGTTAACGCGTGCCAACAGTCTGCACTTGATGGTCAACCAACGTCAGGTAAGTGGGTTATAACCATGGGGAGGGAACCAACCACAGTTCTCCCAGTAAACACGGTTGCTCGGATATAACCCATTTACCTGACGTTTGCTAACATCCAAGCCTTCCTCGTGGTTCAACACGCCTGTCAACACGCCCGCAAACCGAGCCAGCGCACCAGAGCAGCAAACTGCAGAATGAGCCGCAAGTGTTCTTTGTGCAAAGCAAAATGTGGAAACACTTGCCCACAAGCAATGCATCAACCCAGCTGTCTACCAGTAAAAACAACATGTTGCAAACCCAACTGCGAATGTTGCATTTAGGAATACATCTCCTGGAGAACATATTTCCAGCTGTGATACACTCCCTTTGAAACCAACAGGGGAAATACACATATTCTTACTTCCTGAGTGGATTGGCCCAAAAAAGTTCCAACTGTTTGTTCGCCGCTGGAATGGTCCAGATTTCACAAGTGACGCCAACCAGCTACGCACAGCACGCGAAACCGAATTGCCGCTGAAAGCCCCGCTCAAATAAGAAACATCAAACAATTAAAACCAATTCAAAAAACAACAAATACTCGAAACTATTAATTATATACTTATAATAATAGCTACAGTCACCATTCACAAATGGGTGCCTGGTCACTTTTTCGGGGAACCTCCTTCTGGGCTGTAAAAAGGGAAACCAAAACAAAGCCGTTGCCATATTGAGGATCCCCTAAGTCTGAGACCAAATTAAATAGAACCCCCAGCATTGGCATTACCACACCAGCACTAGCATCCCCAGCAGCCCCATCATTTGCGCGCAGAGTGAGACCCAACCAACTCGAAATTGGGGGCAGTCTAGCGCGATTTTCGGGCAAACAACACTCTGCAAATAATTACCTGGGAGTACTCTGCCACGCCACCCACTATTTAATAGCAACGTCTATCGACCTAAAGGATGCATTCCGTCATTCGATAATTCCAAAACTTGAACTCACAGAAATCCACCGTGGCGGGATCCCGTATCAACACAGTCCAATTCGTAGGATTAAGCATCCTAAAGCCACTGCTGCATTCCCAAAACCAAACCCACATCGTTCGCCGTCTGCCTCTTGACAACTTCCCGCCTCTGCATTAACAAATCAACATCTGTAAGGGGAGGGGCTAGATATGATAATTCTTGGGGCAGAATTAAGTCCTGGGACAACCATGGCCCCTTCTTGGATTCGTGTACCCCTTGGAGCGATCCAAAAATATATTTTGCTGCGGGGTTCGAGTGCCGAAGCCCCACTTCCAGCTGTGCTCCATCCAGGTCCGGTGCCTGCTTCAAGGTGGGAGCATCGAAAAAGCGCTATGACTCTTACAGATACCTGGAGTCTCCATGACCCTTCAAAAATGGGGTCATTACCCCAAATAATGGTCATTGACCCATTTTTAAAGGGTCACGGAGACTCCAGGTAGCGGTTAAGAAGAGTTACAGTTTGTTTACTTTCTCCATCACACCTTACCTTCCAAGAATGAAGTTATGTCAAATAAAGAAGCGAGGTATAGCTCTTAGGAAAGCTGTCTCCTTTCTATTTCCTTTCTATATTCTCGTTCCTTAGACAGGTTCGTTCTCCCAACGAGACAACTCACCTCTTGAAGATCTTTGGCGGGCAGGAAGGGCGGCGATCTAGCAGAAAGCCGTGGGAAGGAACACAACTTTGGAACAAGGTCGGGCCAACGAGTAATCCTAATCCTTCGTTTGCCCTAAGCAGGTTGGTCAAGCAATTCATCCTTCATTCGCATATTCGCGTATTCGCGTATTTGCGTGACCCCTGCCTCTGTGAAACAGGCCCACCTGACCTGAGCAGAGGGGCCACTGGGAAAAGAAGCGCTGACTAGACTGCTGGGAGGCCTCGGGTCTCTGGTATCGATCACTTGGGGAGTCTTCTGGCCATTTGGGTCACAATCAAAAACCGAAATTAACTTTGCTGACGTTGGAAGGGGAGCAAAAAAAATAAATAGCACTTAAGTGGGGATTTCCCACTAGTCCACAATAAGCAAAAATGAAAATTTGTCCCAACAACAAACATGTTAAAGTGGTCGAAATCCCGGAACCATGCTTCAAGAATTAAGCAGGCGGCTGCAACGATTTCTGGCTGGGACTCCCCCTTACTTAACCTCCATCTACCCGGGGTTTTGATTGTGGCTCAATTTGGGTTTCTGTCTTCTGCCGGCTAAAGGGAAGCCAGTGAGACAACCGTATCTTTTACTACTTTAGTGAAATGTCTGCAGATTGTGGTCCATAGTGAGTCTGCCCCTAAAATATTACATTAATTTTCAAAGGTTCAAAGGTCCAATCCTGAAGCTCACATGGCCATGGGTCAAAAGCAGGTATCCTCCGTGGACATCCGAATCAAACCACTCAAATAGGTTCCAGACTGGGTGGTGCGCCTACCCCAAAATGGGATCCCATTGGTTTTGACCCACTAAAATAGGTTCTAGAATGGGTGGTGAATTCACCTACCAACCAAAATGGAATCCCAAAACGGCTTTGACACCCACAGCCACATTGACATAGCTCACGTGAAAAAAAAGCCCCGCCTCCCGACCGGACTCCAAACGGCTGAGTCGGATCCCGCTGAGGTTCCCCGCGTTGACTCGAAGCTCAGGCGGCCTCCTTCCCGCAGAGCGGGCAAGTCTTCCGGCACTCGGAGAGCCACCTGGCGGGTCAACCATCGGGTACCCCCCAAAATGGTTCGCCCTGAAAAATAGAAGCATGCAGCATGGGCTCACTTCCTGAGTGGATGGGACAAAAAAACGTCTGAACTGTTTGTCTACCACCAATGACCAAAATGGTCTTCCCAAAAAGTATAAAGTCCATGAACTCGGGGAGTGAGTAGACTAAAACCAAAAAGGTCGAATTCCTGGTGGTGTAATTTTGACCCATACCAACCTGATTCATTCAGCTCACCGAGCGAGAATCGCAGCGTCTCCCAAGCCAGACATCGAACATGGGTAACGGACAAAATCCATTGGGTAGCTGATTCATCCCAAAATTTGTTGGGTTTCAGTAAAGAGGTGGCCTGATCCTGTCCTTAGCTGCCATAGCGCAACAGGTAGGCACTTCGCTGGACGATACACAACTGTCATGTAGTGTAGGCAAAATGTAGTTCATGAAGCCGCAAACACGATCAACAGACTGCATGGGTCATGGGGTGGGTGAACCGCCAATTTATTAGGGGCTACGGTGACACAGTGGATGGACAAACTTCAGTTGGGATAAACAGCCTACCAACTGGTGGTGCCTGCCGATGGACAGACTTTACTTCGCACCAGTTGGGATAAACAGCATACCAACTGGTGGTGCCTGCCGTGGATCATGCACAGTAACAGAACGACACAAGTACCAACTTACACATTGAGCACGGAAAATGCCGTACCACACTTCCCTGATTCCAAGAACCTCCGGTTGGCTTTCCCTTTCTTTGCAAGTGCCCCGCATATCCTGCAAGTCCCACTCACTCTTGGGCAACCAAAGGTAAAATGGACGGAAAGGTTTAGGATTGGCTTGGGGGAGAGGGGGGGTGGGGAACGAAACAAACCACGTACTTTGCTTCAAACAATCCCCACCTAAGAAATGCTCTTGTCTAAACCTAAAATCTAAGAAACCCAAACCTGTCAGGTGGGGAATCAGTTCGGCACCAAGCAAAATTTCAGGGTTCCCTTTGGCCATTCAGGTTTCTGCTACTTACCAAGCCGACCGTAGAATATCCTTACAAAGAGGCTTCGCCAGGCAAAGAGCGCTTTATTAGATTGTGCCAGCCAATGACATGTCAAGACTGTGAAGATTTCAATCAAGGACACTTCGAAAGGCGCATTCCGACCAAACTACCAATACTAATTACAAATCAGCTATGCCCATTTCTTTGAACCTTGGCGTCTTAACAAGCCATGTCATTTGAGAGGTGAATCCCGCCGGCTTTTGCGCGCGCAGGCGCCTGGAAATGCAGCCGCGATGAAACTGATGCTTGCATTGCATCGCCGCCACATCACTGTCTTCCTGGCCACACAAAAAAAATGGGCGTGCGGGCACACTCCCAGGGAGATGGCGAGTCGCCCAGGCAAGAAGCTTTGAGTCCCAGTGGATCCGCATCCTTTTTTTGGTTGGTTGAGCTGAAAGGGAAATCTGCCGCTTTGGGCGAAATCTGCCGCGTTTGGTTGGTTTTTTTGGTTGAATGCCGCGGGCGAAATCTGCCCGGTTACGAGTTTGCAAAGCATCCGACTCATGCAATCTTTTGGACATCGATCCCCGCGCCAAAACACCCGCAGAGTGCCATGCTTTGCCGAGCCATGGATCCATTTGCCTCTGAGGCCCTTGGGCCAGCAGATCGCTGCATCAAGCGAATCGACTTGACGCGGGGGTGCCGCCAAAAGCCGCCGAGACCTGATTTGCGTGACCGCAAAGCACGGCAATAAGAAAGCTCATAGCGGGTTGGTTTCAAAGCTTGAAACATTGGTATGCTCCATATTTCTATGCAGTTGGCTGCTAAAAGAGACTTGGCTCGTTTGGCCCGGCTTGTTGCAAAGGTATCGCAACCGGCCTGTCCTCAGATGCCGCGCTAAAAGTTTGACTTTTAGTCGGCCAAATGGAAATCCCTACCACACGCTAAAAGCTAAAATGCTAAGGGGATGGCTGGGAGCCACCAAGGCAAGCAGTAAGTTCAAAGACCTGCGCAAACACAAAATGCGAACTGCCATCTTCCGAAGACTCCAAGCCAAACAGTCTGGTGCAAGCAGGCGCACTGTCTCCGCGTAAAGTTTGAAACAAATTGAGTGGTGGCCTTTTGTGGTAAGGTCCAAACAGGAACCGCCTCATGCAGGCCATGAAAGCAATGGCGGTTAATACAATCACGGTTCTTTACCGTTCAGGATTGTCATCAAAATTGGGGCCCAAGGCCAGTAATGGAAGTTGAACCGTAGGGTCCGTATTGTTGACAACCCCCCCCCCCCAAATATTGGGTTACGCTAGCGGTCCCTTGCGATGTGTGGTGAGGCCAAAGAAGCTTCTCCCGAAATGGGGCGACCCCCTAGTCTTGGCGCCCGGAACCTGTCCAACCGAAACCTGTTCCAACGGGGGCCTGAAATGGCGCCAGGCAGATGGAGCAATCCCGGCCTCATGCGCAAAGATTCCCCGGGCATGATCAATAGCAGGACTGCTGGTGGTGGTCTTACTGAATACTTTAAGCCTGACTGTAGGGATAGCAGCCCCGTAGGTGGCAGTAGTAGTAATAGTGATGGAGATGGTGAAGGGAATAGGTAGTGGTAGTAGCACTACCTAGTAGTAGTAGTAGTGGTGGTGGTGGTGGTGGTGGTGGTGGTGGTGGTGGTGGTGGTGGTGGTAGTGGTAGTAGTAGTAGTAGTAGTAGTAGTAGTAGTAGCAGTAGTAGTAGTTAGTACTAGTAGTAGTAGTAGTAGCAGTAGGAGCAGTAGCAGTAGCAGTAGCAGTAGCAGTAGCAGTAGCAGTAGCAGTAGTAGTAGGTCGTCCCAACAGTCAACCAATGGAACTGCTACTGCTTGAGGTGTGCGTCCATTAACTCCTAGTGGGGGGCTCTCCGCTGCAATATCAGAGTCTTTTCTCAGATGCAACCCAAGTACCTGGAAATAGACAGATAACCTTTTGGGGCCTACAGTCAAAATGGAGAACCCATAGATACTACAGGCATGAGTGACCGATCAATCCCATACATGTGATGGTCCTGCAGAACGCATATTGCCTGTCATGCTTGCCCAACAGGCAGTGCACAAACCAACAGCTCCTTCCTGGTGCAAGTACGGATTCTGCAAAAAACTCTTACAGGGATCCTTACATTATACACCTGAACATTGCCTTGCAAATGGTGGTTTCCCTTTATTTTGGTGTTGAAAATGCATGTTTCAACTGGTTGCAAGATGTATCTTTTAAGGAGCCCTGTCTTAATTACCATGAATGGGCATCATGAAAAGTCTCAAACGGACTCCCCCCAACGTAGGAGCCCTCTCGCCTGGGTCTGACGCCTGTGCTCACCATCGAGCCATTTACCTGTTTGCCCCTTCGACATTTGCACCCACATAGCCTTCTCGGCCACGTGCAAAACCCGGCCGCTCGCTCTTAGATGACTTAAACAAAGCAAAAAACGGGGGCGCCTTGCGCCAAATCGGCGGGTGGGTCTGGCGGCTTGGATGCTAGGGGGGTACCTTCCCCATTTTAAGGTTCAAGCCGAAAAAACAAGAAACAAGACAACACCTCAACAACTTCTCGCTTGCTGAGTGGATGGCCCAGAAAAAGCTCAAACTTTATATTTGCCACTAAAATGGTCTTCCCAAAAAGATTAAAGTTCATGAACTCAGGAAGTGAGACTTAAAACACATGTCAAACACGTTAAAAAACAAGAACAACGAAATCTGGGCAACAGGGTTGCACTTGAAAGGGATACAGTACTCTCACCAAGGCTGGCTGGGAGCGTGTCTCGAGGACCCCCTCCTAGCGACTCTCTTTTCCCCTCGAAACACAGGAAACCCACACGGCCCAAATGTTGAAATCCACCCAAACGACATATACGGAGCCCTACTTAAGGGGGACAGCCCGTTTTCCAAGGATGTGGCCAAAAGTGTAGCCTAACCTTCTCTGCTGCATCCAATCAAACATAGTTCAAGCAACGAGAAGCCAGCCCGTCGGAGTCGACATGTTTTTTCAGGCTGACCAAAAGTGTAGACTCACCTTGCTCTGGAGCATCCAATCATTCATCAGGGATCCTTACATTATACACCTGAACATTACCTTGTAAATGGTGGTGTCCCTTTATTTCGGTGGAAAAAGCCATGTTTCAACTGGTTGCAAGATGTATCTTTTAAGAAGCCCTGTTCATCCAGGGACCTGAAACGGGTGCGGTGGCAAAGCACAGGCAGCCCCTCACGTCGCGCCGTCGCCGTCTCGATGCGAGAAACTCAGCTCGCCACCCTTGAAGTCAGCTGCGCGAATGCTGGGAAGCGCCTACGGCCGGGGGTTACCGGTGTGGACAGACCCGTGGACAGACCTGTGGTGGCGTGCCCCCTTCGCAAAAAATACACCTTGCCCCAACTCCCAAACAGCTCAAGGCTCAAGCTCCCACAGCAAGAAGAAAAGATATGTTTGCGGGGATTCGAGACAAATATTGAATAACCAGGCTTTGTACGCACGCCCAAACGCGATGCTGCAGTTGGCTCAGGTCCGTTGGTGAATGTAATCAACAAGGCTACTGCAAGCGCCCTTGCAAAATGGGAATGGGATTGTGCACTTCAAAGCCAAACCGAGTCATGATTATAGGCGTTTTGGTTTAAAACGGTTATTTGGTGATTGGAGAGGGGCTTCCGATTTACCCTCAACAAGAAGCAGGGGTCTAATTTAAAATCTAAAACACGAATCCAAACCACCAATGAGGGGCCTAAGATTTGTAGTTCTTCGCCCTAGGGTTCCTTGCCCCCATTAACATACTGTAATGGCAAGCGCCCAATTTGGATGATGACAATCCTGAATGGTAAACAAGGGTGAAATATGAATCCACCCACTTTGTTCATGACTAGAGTTAGGCCCAGTTTCGGATGTATATTTTATTGGTTGCTTCAAATTGACACACTGATAAAATGCAAAACAAATATCCGGAGTCTACCCCTGCCATAAAGTTTAATGGTGGCCGGCAACTGAATCCCAGGGTGCAGCCTAAACACCAGCGCGGGGATTTCCCGGTTTTTGCCACAAGTGAAGCAACGTGGAAAAAGCTCCGGGTGTTTGAACTACATCCCGGGGTTAACTAACTGCACCCTTAATGGACCTCCTTTTTTCGGCCCACCACGTTTTATGGGTCAAAGGTAGAAACAAGGGGTCCATTGCAGGACCAGATGGCTGGAAACCAAGGAAAATCAGGTCACTTTTTTTTCGGAAGGACTTATGGCTGGTACTTTTTTTCAAACCACCCGCCTTTGAACAGATTCCTCCATGCCCTCTTTGACCCCGAAATGCGCCTCTCTTGTTCCTCAAAGAGGATGGGACGTATGGGCAATCTGAATCGCCATGCATAAAAACTTTACTTCAATTCAACCCGATCGTCACAAAGGTAGAAATGTGGTGCCAAAAGAAAATCAAAAGGACCCAATATCAACATCTCGCAGGGCCTAAACAAGGAGAAGGCGACTATCCAACATAAGGGCCCAGCACAATTAGAATTCGGTGGCTAATATTCGATATAAGGGCCTACACAATTTGAATGGGTTGCGGCTTGAACATTTGGGCATGCCTTTTCGAGTCCCCTTTCCGTTTTCGTTTTTTTCTTTACTCGGTATCATTCCAGATACGCATCTTGGAGCCGAGCCTGCTGTTTTCACGGTGCCCACGCGGGTTGTGCGCTTTACATTCTGCCTTTTGTGGACCGTGAGCCACACTTAAAGATCCCGGGTACTTAGATGAGTAAGTGGGTCGTAAGCCTGGCAACCCACTTACCATGGTTATAAGTCTCCGTTCAGCATGTTATCTCACCAGGCTTCACTATAGCTGACGTACCGAATCGATTGCCCCAAGTGCCAATCCACTGCAACCGGGTTCCAAGCCTTTGCCCCTGAAGCTCGCTGGCTGAGTGGATGGCCCAAAAAAAGTTCAAACTTTATATTTCCCACTAAAATGGTCTCCCAAAAAGATTAAAGTTCATGAACTCAGGAAGTGAGGAAGTGAGTCTAAGCTTTAGAGGGCTCCGGGAGGGCTCCCTCCCTCGGCCCCCATGCTTAGAATTCAACCTTTGGCACTGCCACAGTTGTACCGCAGGCTTTATCATAGCCCCCCAAAACAACCGTGGACATCCACGGCGCACCAGCTGGCTGGCAGCTGGTCTGTTGCAGTATGCAAATCGGGTTTCATCCATTCCAGCTGGAGATCGTCCACAGCCTTGCAGCAAGTAGTAGAATAGGAATCGGAGTTGGGTGCTGAAACTCACTTCCCCAGTGGATGGGCCAAATAAAAGTTTGAACTCTTTGATGGCCACTAAAATTGGTCTTCCCAAAAAGTATAAAGTCCAGGAATTGGGAAGTGAGGAAATGGAACCTCTGCCTGTCGCCCAAAAAACCACACTGCCTCGATGCTTGCACTGCTGGCCACAGGCTGCGCGACTGCCTCCACACGAGGCAACGTCAGGCAGAATCAGGTATGGCCCAACCACTGCAAACGTGTTTAAAGTAAGAGGGCTAAACAACTACACACATTCTTCCTTCATGATAGCGACTTCCTTTTGTTCTTCAAATTCGCCACACCCCCGTGAAAAGCGTTGAGGCCCTGAAACTTGCGTGTTTTTCAAGCTCCCTTTGGCTTCCCTTTTTCGCGGGCCAACTCAGGCTGGTCTTTCAAGCCACTCCCTGATACACGAGCGTCACGACTGAAAACGCCCCCCAGAAGCCTCCCGTTTGGTTTCTACCCCCAAACCGAATGGGACACAACGTGCAACTACCTGGTTATTGCTGGGTCATACCCCAGGTGGCCAACCACTTCCTAACTTGGTCGAACATCCAAGTAGTCTTGCTGGTGCGATAGGTAGGGAATGTGGTTGAATGAACCCAGGAATTGGTCCCCCAGGAAACCACCGGTTGGATAGTTTATAAGGGTCATTCCATTTCTCATTCCCTGCTGAGCACCAGCAAGACTACTTGGATGCTCGACCAAGTTAGTAAGTGGTCGGCCACCTGGGGCATGACCCAATAACAAGGTGATCTCTACGGAACGGGTGACTTATAAGCTCATAGCCTCATAGCTTAGGTTACAAACAAATTACCAACTTCGGCGAACACCCAAGTAAGCCAGTTGTTTAAAGGGAACCCATCCGGTTTTCCCCTGAGTCCCGGTAGATTCGGGTGGCCATCTTCGGTTGGCAAATTGGCGGCTTGACGCCGTGCGTATTTCAAGCTTTTGGTGCCTCAGAAACGTACTTCTCCTCACGATCACAAGGACTTGCCCCAGGTGGCTCAAAGCAAAGGAGATGCCTCCAACTGTTCTTGTTGTTCGAGGTCTCCGTGTTGAGTTTCAGAGCACTTGAAGCCCCTACCAAGGGGGGAAAGGGGGGAAAGGATCTCAACAGGGAAAGGGGGGAACAGATCTCTATGTGCTCTGCGCCTCCAACGACGCTGTTGCATTGCAAAAAAGGGAAGTCCAAAATCACACGACATTCCGGGCCAAGTTCCTGCCCCCTGTGAGGTCTATGTCGTTGAGATTGCATTGCTCAAGTTGATCACCGCGGGTCGAACGCAACACAGGACCACTAACAATGTGCGACTCGTTCCGGGAACAAACACAAGAGCACATGGGAAAGTTGCGTGGGAAATCCTGGTTTTGGCTACAAAACAGTACGAAACAGCACCAAAGTTCAAAGCGCATCTGGAATCTGCCGCTGCAAGAGTGCAAGGGGAGGACTTCAGAGGAAGCCAACACACAAAAACTATAAGCAACACGAACGGGAGGGACTTCGGAATGAAACCACCAAAAACAGTACTAACAACACACCCCCAGCGGAGTTCCACAGAAAAGAAACAGACTCGGCACTCTTTCTTTGGTCTTTGCTCTTCAAACAAATCCGCCCCCTCGAAACAAAGAAAAAGGACCTCTTTGCCCCGGCTGTCCGGGACTTCCGGTAGAGTACAAAGCATGGGAGATGCAGCCCAAACCCACGAATCCGAGTCTAAAGGACTCGCCTTGTCAAGTCGCAGCAGCAGCTCGTAGTCATTTGGCCTGGAGTGGTGCTAAGGCCAATGCCTCAAGATGCCTCATCTATTGGTGTTTGTTCCCCAGCGCCAGCCTTGCCCCCAGCCTCAGCCCTTTTTTGAGGCCCCCCCCCCCCCACACCAAACAAGCGCAAAACTCCTGTCATGTTCAACGTACCTGTGCCGTTGTAGAAGCCAACTAGATCTTCAGTATGTAAACCCTATAGGGTTCAACTCCCATCAATTAAAATATGGCAAGGATCCAATTTGGATGATGACAATCCTGAACAATAAATGGTGGTCATATGAACCCAACCGTTGTTCTTCAATGGTTGTTAGAACCCCAAGGTAAAGGGTACAAACTTGAGGGATGGACCTACTTTCAAGGCCGAACATGCGCACTCGTCTCGGAAAGCAATTGGATCAGACTCAGACCAATGACTTCATGGCCTTTCGTTCTCGACTTCACGGATTGGCATATGGGCCAGGTCTGTTTTTAGGGTACACCAACCAAATTGGCTTTGGTTTCCCTTATGGCTTCCTCTTAGAAACCACGCGGGGCCAAAACGCGAGCTGCCCATCTTTGGCCCCGCCGGAGATCGGCTTAAGCTGGGAAGGATCGGAAGCTCACCAAGCGAGCAGCACATGACAGCGAAATAGGTGGGCGTGTTTTTTAAAGAGGATTCCACAAAATGGTTGGTTTCCTGTTGGTTTCCCTTTCAAAAGCCACAAAATAGCGCGGGTACCCTCAACCAAAGTCACACCTAGTTTAACAACCACGATGGTCACCAAATACAAAGCTCCTTATAAGGACCTCTGATTCCCCATGATCCTGCATGGGATGCTTACACGTATGGCCTGCTTCAGGCCAAAGACAAGGGCCCGTGCCCAGAGCGTTGCTCTCCATAGGCGGGGAACGTTTTGGGCTGAAGCAACCCTGGAAGTGGGCTGTCCAAATTTGTCTCAGAACGATACACATTCTCTTACTTGGTGTTTTGCCAATGGCATCCATTGACATGTCCCTCACGCTATGCTGAAGCTCCAAAAACAAGACAAAGGTCGAATATTGGTCTCCAAAAGAGAAACCAAACGCAACTTCAACCCAACTATCTACCCACGCTTGAACCACTCTCTTGTGATTTGGCTGGGAAAGGAACGCAACTCTGAACCCAATACCAATCGCCCACGGTATGCGTAGGGGTTCGGGCCCGATGCTTTCCCTTTGGTTTCCCAACCCAAGACCTATTCTAGGTCCTCCAGATTTGAGAGGCTAAAATAAGTTGGTACCCGATTTTATTCTGTAGTCTATTTTAGTAGGGGGAACCCTCCCCAGGGCACTACTGGGGGACCCAGATCTGTGGTCAGTGGTACCAACAATTGTTTCTGTGGTCAGTGGAACCCTCCCCACCGAAAACGAAACGGAGAGAAAGGGCACCAATTCCTGGACCTATTGGCTCAGGGCCATCAAGCGGCTTTGGGGCCATCAAGCGCTTGATGGCCCTCGGCCTCGAAGGGATGGCTCAAAGCTCCACCTGGAGTCTCCTTCTGACCCTTGGAAAATGGTTGGTCATGACCTAAAATAATGGTTGGTCATAGACCGATTTCTGATTCGGGTCAGACTCGGAGACTCCAGGATCAGCTGTTCGAGCTCAGAGGGGCAAGTGAGCCAATCCACGAAAAAGCAAAGAGATCCATTCAAAACCCGCCAGAAATCTCCACGAAACTTTATTTCGACCTGGGACTGTCTCAAGGAAGAAGAGAGTGACTCGGGGAGGGGATTCACCTTGCTTGGCTGTGTCTTTGTTTGCACCTGACAAGACGTGAATGATTCATGTGTGTGGTCTCCCTAAGCCAACCAAAGAGGGATTCCTCCGCAACACGACAAGTCCACTTCAATCTCTGGGTGGGCTGCGTGATCTCCCGCGACAAGAGGTCAAAGACCTGCGGGAGCCAGGCTGCAAACTACTCCTTTCGAACATTCCGAACTCTTCGTGGCCCAAACAGGCCGGGGGAAATGCTCGCAAACAGGCAGAACCGCTAGGACCCCTACAAACGCACATAGAACCCCAAGCAATTCTCGGTTGCTTTCTGCTCCCCTGCTAAAAGTTTTACTTTTGGTGGTTTAATACGGAAAACCCACTAGTTGGCAAAAAGTTAAAGTCCTAACATCCCTTGGCAAAATGCTCCAAATAATTGTCGAACAATTCCCCGAAAGGAGCTTTCTCGACCCATGGCTCGTTTCTTTCGGGTTCCGGCTGCTAATGTGTAGGGGCCCGTACTTCCGTCTGACCTGTTGACCCGAGAGACGGGTCTGGAAGGGTGTCTCCCCCAAAGTCAAGGATCCCCGAAATGGAAGGGCCCCCCAAAAAGAAAACAACAATTGGAGTCTCCTTCTGACCCTTGAGAAATGGTTGGTCATACCCAAAAGTTCGGGGTCATTGACCCATTTTTCAAGGGGCAGAAGGAGACTCCAAGGGGTTTATGAGTCCTGGGTTCATCCCCCACTTCCATGTCCGAGGGGTTTTTCTGGCATCTTTGGACAAATGAGCCATAGGACCTGGGCATTTGTTCGGTGAGCCTGGTTTTTGAGGACGTCTAGTGACTTCCCCCATGTCCCTCCCAAGAGTGAAGGATCCCTTCGAACATGGGCACCCCGTCCGGGAGGTGAATGACCTCAAATGAGTATGACTCCTGTTGACCCGGTGGATAGGATTCAGAATGCGGGTCCACCAACCATGTTGGAGTGTGTTGCAACCAAGCATCACAGCCAAATGTGCGCTGGGTTGGGAATTAGTCGGGCCTGCGCATTAAAAACGAGCCCATCCCAAGGAACAAGTCCGGGCAAATATGAATCATTCACCTTGGAGAACAACCTGGAATCGCAAAGGGCCCCGTTTTCCGCCGAAATGACCCCCATAAAAACATGCTACAAGGCCGAAAAACCCCAACAAAAGTGCCCGTTTTCTTCCTTTGACCCATAAAAAAAGTGGTACAAAGGCCGAAAAAAGGGAATCGGCCCCCAAAGGGGGTCCAGGAAGTTAGATCCTGGACCACTTCCTGTTGGAAAGGCTGCCAGCCTGCGCGCTTAAACTCAAGAGTCAACCCTGCACCTTGAGGTGCGAGTATAAACACAACTGCCGGGCATGAACCAGAACTCCCAACCTTCAGGGCTCCAAGCAAAAGCCCATGGCCTCCTTGCTCTCCTAGGGGCCAGCGTCTGCCATGAACGCTAGCTCTGCAGCGTTGGCTGGTCACTGGTTAGTTTTGAAAGGGAATCAAGACGGAAGATCATGAGTATCCTGCAAGTTCCTCAGCTGCCTGTCGTAGGGTGCTCAAAGAGGAATCCCGTGACGAAAGTGGTTTTGCTCATAACCCACCAAACTACTAAGATCTCAAGCTCCCCCCCCTAAGTAGAGTTGTCTATAAAATGTAGGGAACTCCAGTGAACGTGCAAGTAATCTGAACCTGCAACTCTAAATCCACCTGGAAGTACTTCTGCAACTCTATAAAACCTGCAATCATGGCACACTTTGCAAGCTGAGGTAGACCTTTTTTTCCACTCAGGACGTGAGAACAACTCGGACCCCCAAGCACCGAAGTGCCTCCACGGAAGTGAGGCCACAGGGCAGGCGCGCCGTCGGATCGGCCAAGGGGGACACAGAGGCGAAGCGCGGCCTGCTGTCTCCCGCAGACTCCGCACGCGAGACCCGCGGGGATTGCAATCCCTTTCAACATCAACCAACCAAAGGGGGGACCCCCGTTTTCCTGTTGGTTTGTTGGGTAAAAACACCGAACAAGGGGTACCCTCTAAAAAGAGAGACACACACACAAACAAACATGCCTCCCGTTCTTTTCTATGCGTTAAATCAAAGGTTGCATGGGTCCTTGCTTTTTCCAGGGTAGCTACTCTCAAAAAGAAAGGATCTATGATAAAGACGATAGAGACGTCTTTGTATGTGATACAGGCCTCCTTTTTCCTGAGAATGCTCTTTTGGTGGTTCAAGGGCAAGCCAAAGGAAACCGCAACCTTTTGGGATCCATGTTCAGACAGTTATGGTTGAACTGGATTGAAACTGATTAAGCTAGGGCATGGCCCAACCCCGGGTTGCAGCACCAATGAAGGGATCTGCTTGGGTTGTTCTGCCTTTGGTGTCCCTTTTGAACACCACCCCAGTGGCCCAATAGTCGTAGCAACTTCAAACGAACACATACCCATCATACGAGCCACGGTCATAATATGTGAGTGAGTCCCTGACCACAGAATACTTCGAGATGCTTTGCCTGAACGTCATGAAGGCAACTGTGTGGCTGTGGCTCAAAATAATGTAACAAAATGGCACCTTGGCAAATGGAACCAAAGACTAAAACCTGCCAAACTCTAGCTGCTCTTTAACTTTAAGCCACACCGAGCAAATGTGCAGTTTCTGGCATTGACCCCTATCTATCGTGGATTGGCCAAAAAAGTAACCAAACATTCTATTTGCCGCTAAGATGTTTGAGTTGTTCTTCTGTTTTCCCTGTACCATTCAACAAATTGGGGTCTGAATCTCACTTCCTGGGAGGATCGGCCAAGAAACGGTCCAGCCTTGTATGTGCCAAAAATCGTCCAAACCCAAGTGACGAAGTCCGGGCCACAAAAAGTAACAGCCCTAAGGCTGGGCTCTCAACTAACGACCCCTTCTACCTACCTCCTTTAGGGCATAGCTCACCTCCTCCGCTAGAACGGTTTGGCTTGGTTATTCCACAGGGGGCGGAAACATTCCAATTCCAGTTCCAATCCAAACCAAGTACTTAAAGGGCTTCGTAAGCCTGGTCTTAACCCACCTGCCATGGTTATGGGGGCTATAAGCTGGCGTACTAGCCAGTTACTAAGTCCCTGCCCCTTTAAGTACTTGCTGTTTCTCGGGAATCAGGGCCTTTGGAAATGAACTGTTCGGCATCGCTCCGAAATCTGCTTGATGCCAAGGGGTAAGCAGCAAGATGAATGGCCTGAATATCAGCTTTCCTCTTGCTGGATTGGATCTATCCTTCAGGGGCGGAAACCCATTTGCCCACAAGAAACAGTTCGACTTCAAATCCAAACCGATCCAAAATCCCCAAACCACCCATCCAAAATCCCCTCAAAACCACCCATCCAAAAATCCCCTCAAAACCACCCAAAATCACCCAAAGCCACCCAAAACCCCCGAAAAAGAAGCAACAAGGAACAAAAAACCATGCAAAAACCCACCGAACTCATTGGGTTACCTAATGAACAGCCTCCAGGACCTGGAGCGGCGACGGCTCCTGCCCCGCTCAAGTGGTTGTCTTGTTGTTCTTTCCTTTTTTTCACAAGGGTCTGCGTTTTGTTTGAGGCTGGCATTTGGATTCTTGGTTTTTGCTTTTTTGTTTTTGCTTTTTTTATTAGTTCCAGTTGTTTTTGCTCTTTTTTTTTGGGATTAGTTCCAGGTGTCCCCACCAGTTGAAACATGCTGGGTCTGTCTTTTTTGAGGCTGCCCCTTGTGTGGTGCTTTCAAAGGGAATTGAAAGGAACACCGAAATCCGCTTTTGGAGGGTCCTCAATGACACATGCCCAGAAAGTCACCCTTGCGCGCTTTGAGCGCCTCAAGCGGGAACCCGCAAAATGCGTTGCAACTGTGGTAGAACCTCCAAACCCAAGTGCGTCTGAAAAGGAACCATCTGGGATCAACCATTCCTCCCTCAGGTACCATAGCGCCGTGTGTGAGAGAGAGAGAGAAATAATACTTGCTGAAGCCCCAGTAACCCTGGTCATGTTGACCCCGGGTTGATACACCTGTCCTATCAGGTGGATAAGTGTTCCCCTCCAAAAGTGAGGACTCCCCCCCGCCCAAAACCCAAGAACACGGGTCCCCCTATGAGCAAGCGGCTGATTACTCCGGGGCTTCCATTCGAACGTTCGAAGATGTCGACCTTCTTGGTGGGGAACCGGAAAACTGGATGCTCCCGAACTGGACCTTGGTCAACCAAACTTCCCGGACACCAGGAAATGTTCACCTCCCCAAAAAAAACGGTCGCTGGGGAAATCGCGAAATTCTGCCAACTTGATACAGTGGATATATACTGTGGATGGACAAAATCCGTTTCGCACCACTTTCAAACCATGGGAAACCATTGTTGGATGGTATTTACAGGGGGACTCATCATTCCAGGGTTCTTAGGTGGTACAGGATTTTGTCCATCCACAGTAGTGGCCGTATGTCCCATGAAAATCTGGGGGTTTGGGGGTGGGGTGGAAACCATCTTAGATCCACGAGGTATCTTAGTTGGGTTCATAGCAAGCGGCTTATGAGTGACCTATTTCTCGGGCATGCAACCAGGGCTATGGAAATCCAACATCGCAGGCAAAACCCGTGTTTTGGAGTCCCCCATTTGCATACGAGCGCAAGAAACCCGTTGATGCTTGGTTATATTTTCATGTTAATTCAAATGTACATAGGCTTTACTATAACCCCAGTGAAACCAGGTAGTAGAACCACCTACAAGTCGTAACAGTTTCTTCTTTTTTTTTTGGGGGGGGGGTTGGGGCAGTTGTTCGAGCTGATTATCCTTGCAAGGTAGTCTTTGGAGGTTGGGCAACCTTACTTCTCGAATGGATTGGCAATCCAAGCTTCACTTTTTGTTTGCCAGCCAGACTGGCATGTTTTTCCCAAATCTTATCGAGTCCAAACACTTGAGACGTGAGTAACTGACGATCCCCCTACCATAAGGATGAGGTGGATGGGAGGGCGGTCCCCAAATTTCATTTATCTAGTCTTTCCTCTAAAAGGGTAAATGGAACCACAAATGACGTTTCAAGGGGGCGACCTTTCAGTGAGAGTGTCCACCTGCTACACTCACGCCTGTGCTGGGGTGTAGTAGAACAAACAAGTGGCGCAGGGGTCGCCCCGTTTTTTCTCTTTTCAGATTGCATTTGGTTTTTGGGGTGGGGAAAACCAACTCCTGCAGCTTGCTCGGACTCGCCTGTACTCGCGGCGCCGATCACGGCTGCGGCCTTGAGCGCAAAAACGGGCGAAACGAAAACGCGGCCGGGAAAAGGCTCGTCCTGGATCGGTCACTTTCTGCTCCCCTGCTAGAAGTGACTAACTTTTAGTGGTCTAATACGGAAAAACACCATCAGTTGGCAAAGAGTTACAGTAACATCCAAGCAAAATGCTCCAAAGCTGTAACTTGGGTGCTCGGCCAAGGCAACAAGTTCTTAGTAAGCTACTTGATGTCCCCCTAAGTGGTGTTAACCTTGCTATTGGTGGGTCATAAGCTAGGTGTCTATCCACTTACTATCTTGGCGAATCGAACCTCCAAGTGCTTGGTGATTCGTCAATTGGCATTCCCTCGGTAGCCGAGGGGGACTCCAAACCGGGGCATTCACTAAGCGGGCCGTCTCTTGCGATGAGCCCAAAACTGAAACCCGTCTGTGGATCCCCCGTGAAGGGCTTGAGCATCAAGAGACGGGCTGAGGCAACTCAGTTCCAACAACGCGCGGGCACGTTATCTAGGTCCTCCAGATTTGAGAGGTTAGAATAAGGGTGCCCGATTTTTTTCTGTAGTCTATTTTAGTAGCGGAACCCTCCCCAAAAAAAGGGTAAAAGGGCACTACTGGGGGACCTAGATATAGGACATGCTTGTTTGACCAAAGGACCCGGGACATACACTGCTAACCTGTGGGGGTGTCTTGGCTAAAAAGACCCAACTTCGACAACAACTCAAAGTGACGTCCAAGTTCGGCGGGACCAAAAAGGGTTTGTCTTTTTTGAGGGAACCCTGTTTGGGTTGATTCTATCAGGAAACCAAAAGGACACACCAACAATTTGGTCCCCTAAGAAAAGACACACCCATAATCGTTCGGATTGATTTGTGAGCTTCGATACATTCAGGATTTACAGTCATCAAATGCAGCACCTGAGGCAGCTAAAAATGGAGGGTCCGGGACCCGCAACTATGCTACAATTCATTGTGCCCGTATTTGTGTTTGTGCTTTGGGGCCGGCTTTGAAGAGGTTTGGGAAACCGTCCTAAGAAAGAAGCAAATGCAAATTCAAACTCAAAGACACCAATTACATGAATTGAGCTGGACCCAACACACCGCACGAACAAAGGGCTATTTGCACTCTAGATATCTGGGCACACACTAAGCTGCAGCAGCCCCAAAACCCCAACCCCAAACTCTGGATTGTTGGTTGATTTCACATGTTCCGGTTGCTCTGTCTGAAAACAGTCATCTAACAAGACCATAGCGCTCAGGGCCAAAACCAGTCAGAAACGAGCTCCGAAACCAAGCACGCCAACATGAATCACCGGCTTTCTCACTTCCTGAAGTGACGAACAAAACAAGTACCCCTCAAATCCAAGGGTCTTTCCCAAAAGTGAAAGTCCAGGAACTCGGAGAACTGATCAAACTGAACACTTCTCCTTTACATGAGAACCGTTCCCAAAGAAGGCAAACCCCATGACTGCTTCATGTAGTCTTTGGTTTTACCCCCTTTCACGTGGGAGAAAAACAAACAAAACGCCCGAGGGCCCAAGCCCAAGGAACGCCACCGAGCAGTAACCAAACGTCATTGAATTTTGGTCCTTCCAAGTTTGGGGGGGGGGTTGGGGGAAGTTTCGGAGCATGGATTTTACAGGTGTATAGACGAAAGCCCAGAAAAAAACTGCGACATAGAGCCACCTACTCAAAGTCGGCGGTTCAAAACGGAGTGTGGGCGAATCCCATTCTCCATGATCCCTGATGGAAAACCACAAAGGGGACCGAATCCTTGGGTACGGCTCAAGCGGTTCTGCCCCCATTTGCGAAAAAACATGAGCACACATTTCCACTTTTTGATGGATGCTCTTCAATTAACAACAACAGGGGAATTGGCAAAGATTGTAAGGCAAATGAAAGTCAGGAACTACCAAGGCATCCAAACAACAACAGGGGATGTCTGGACCACGCACATGGACGACCAAAATAGGGGGGGGGTCCTCGAATTCTGAGGGCTGCGGCGCCGTGTGCGATGTCGATTACCTCGGAAAGTGACCCGATAGAAGCAGAATCCGGAAGGCTTTACACACACACTCACACACTCTCACACACAAACACTCACACACTCTCTCTCACACACACACACTCACTCGCACCCACACACACACAAGCACAAACACAACACAACACAAACACAAACACAAACACGACCACACACACAAACACAAACACAACCAAACACATACAAAGACAAAGACCATAAATACAAGCACAAATACACATACCAACACATATCACACATATCACACATATCACACATATCACACATATCACACATATCACACATATCACACATATCACACATATCACACACACACACAGACACACAGACACACAGACACACAGACACACAGACACACAGACACACAGACACACAGACACACAGACACACACACACACACACACACACACACACACACACACACACACACACACACACACACACACACACACACACACACACACACACACACACACACACACACACACACACACACACACACACACACACACACGCACACGCACGCACGCACGCACGCACGCACGCACGCACGCACGCACGCACGCACGCACGCACGCACGCACACACCACACACTTGCACAAACACAGACACAGAGACACAGACACTCACGCACACAGAGACACAGGCACACAGACAGAGACAAAGAGACACATCAGAAGGGGTTCATTTGGTACCTAAGGTGCCGGGGGGGGGGGATGAGGGCTTGACTCAATCTAAAAGAAAGCGTCCTGAGCCTGAATCGCTCAATCGGATTCCTGTGCAACAAGTTTTTTACGTGTTGGCTTTTGTTTAAACAAATACTCACTTCCCGCATGAAAAACTAAAGTCGTGAGTCTTAAGATCCAAGCAGCTAGCAGAGTTGCAAATTGGCTCCCTAACTTGAAGCGACAAGTGCTTCACAGGGCACCAAGCGCGCCTCAAAAAGCAACATGCCCGAGCTCCAAAAAAACTTAGATGTAGAGTGGTGTTCCTTGTGTTGGCGTCGGTTAAAACCAAATGCCGGGCGCCCGCCTCACTTCCTGAGTGGAGTGGCAACAAAAAATATAAACTTTTCATTTATCACACAAATGGTCCGGACCAAAAAAGTGACTAAAGTCCAGGAACTCAAAAAGTGAGAGGCTTGGGTGTGGTTCCTGTTTTTTTGAGTTGGTACCCTGTTCTAAAGGGAATCAAAAGGGAAACCACCAATTTTGGGGGTAAACCCATTGAGAGACAAACCTCTTGTTCGAGGCTCGGGGGAAAAAACAAACTCTAGGGGTTGATTCCCCATTCTTTTCAGCCATCGTTCTTTTCAAGAACCGATCGTCATTTCCCGAGGGTTTCAAGGGTGGTTTGCTGGAAAGAGTTGGATCCCTGGAAAGAATGGACATGGAAGTTACCCCTAGAGTTTTGGGAAGAACATCTTAGTGGCTGGTAAACCAAAAGATAAGCCTGGATTGCCAATCCACTCGGGAAGTTACTCCTAGATGAAAAACACCCCTGAGCCAACCTTAGGTACCAAACTTGGGTACCACACTTTTGTTGATTCCGGGCCCTTGTAGAAAAACGGTTGCCACACCCTAAACGGAGAGGCGCTCCAAATCCAAGAGGCGGTGGCGGCGCCTGCGCCGACGATCACAGGATCTCCAACTCCGGCCGCTCCTGGCGAGCGGTTTTCCGACTCAACCGCCTCGGGGACCCCGGGGCTTCCTTCAACCAACAAACGGGGCTCCCTACTTCACCGCCAAGAGGACACCGGCCTTATTTCAGGTTGGACTAATTTGCCATTCACCAGGGAAGATTCTAGCAAGACGTCCGAAACTTTGCTTGCTCAACAAAAAGGGCGGGAAGTGTCAAAATGCACCCCCCAATAAACTTGGTTGACGTTGGAAGGGGAGTAACAATCTTCAAAATTTAGCGGTTAAGTGGTTGGATTTCTTAACCACTAAACCACAATAAGCAAAAATGTAAAATGTTTCCAAACGACAACCATGTTAAAGGGCGTAAGTGGGCAATAACCATGGTGAGATAACCCAAAAAAGCCATGGTTGTAGGTTTGTTGCCAACTTACCAAGTACCCCATCGCCCCTGCAAGTAGAATGATGGGGTTTGCTTTTTGGTTTCTCTGCCAAACCAATCTGAGAAGACACACCTCAAAAAGACAAACCCAACTCACTCGCGGCGCCAAATGGCCAGAGCATCTGACTTTTAAGGTAATCAGGACTCTGGAATGGCCAGAGCAAATGGCCCCCAAAATCGCCCAAGGTCACTTAAGAAATGATTTGACAGCCATTGAAGGAACCATGGTAGATACAGAGTTTGCCCCTTTAAGTGGATGGCTACAAAACTTCTACAGGGCTTTGCAATGGGGGGACAGTAAAGCGGCTTACCAGGATGCCCTTTTGAAAGGGCTGAGACGGCTGAGATGACTCAAGCTCCGACCAAAGGCCACGTCTCGTCCTGGATGACGAGTGGCGACGCCGGCGAGCTCGCCGACCAGACCTGTTCAAGCACCGCGGCAAGCTTCAGCGGCCGGAACATGCATGGGAACCAAGGACATGCCCAAAAGAAAGAAACCCAAAACCAAAGAAAGCGAGGAAGGCCAAAGAACGAAGCCAAAAACCAAAGAACGCAAGGAAGGCCAAAGAACGAAGCCAAAAATCAAAGAAAGCCCCGACAATTTCCGGAAAAGAAAAGACAAAAAAAAAGCCGCCAAAGCGAGTTCGGTGGCTGAAAGGAAACCAACGGATCCATGGATAAGTTCAAAACAGATCGCTCGGAAGCCGATGGGTCACGTACGGATCGGATTCCTTGGTGAAGCTCTACCTGGAGTCTCCATGACCATCTAAAAATGGGTCAATGACCCATTATTTTGGTAATGACCCCATTTTTCAAGGGTCATGGAGACTCAAGGTATACTTGGAAGGTTGTTGCTAAGTTTGTAAGTTGTTAGCAAGCTGAGCAATAACCTGCGTAAAAGAAGTCCCCCGTTCAGCAGAGTTAACTTTGTTCGTACCCCAGGCGGCGAACAACTTGGCCAAAGATCCAAACAAGGAAGCCTAGAAATTGCCCAACTCATTGCAAATCAATTTCATACGGTGGCTTTGCGCATCGCAGAAACAAAAGCAAATCAACCAGTGGAAGTCCGAAAGGGAGCCTACTCGTTGTTTATTCGCCCTCACCCACCCCAAAGCTAAAAGGAACATCGTCATGAAGAGTGCCTTGATCATGAGGTCGCACAAATCCAGTTTGTGTCACGTGCGCGGAAAGGTTGCAAGAAAAAAAATCTTGGGGCAACTTCCATTTCCACTCTTTCCAGGGATCCTTCTTTCCAGAAAACAATTATTGAAACCCTGGTGAAAACTCAAAAAAACAGGAATCAACCCCTAGAAGAATGGCTGGCAAACACTTTCCCAAAAGAATCCACCTACCAAAACCGCCCGTCTTCCGGCTCCAAACCAAAACAACAACTCATAAGCATCGTTGAATTGGGAGTAGTACTAGGGTATTCGGCCAATTTCGTCAGCTGCTAGCACCCTGAGCTGTTGGCGAACCACTTGTGTTGCCCGAAGCCAAGTACCAAACAAATACCGTTCCAACAAGCAGGGCCAACCCCGTGAGCCGAGTGAAGCTCCTCCCATCGCCCAAGTGCCGTGCCAACCGCCTCAACTCCGCGCTGAGCTCCCGTGCTTGCGGCTTCGGCTCCGCGAAGACACGCGGCATTGGCTGCCTGGGCTGGGATCTTCTTCTTTTTTTTTTTGCCCATGTTAAGCAGCCCTGTTGGCTGCCTGGTGGTCTGAGAAAAGATACAAAGCAAGAACTGACTGATTGATGTGGCGTCCAAATTTGCTCTGAGCTTTCCTGCAGGTTGGTTTCCCTTTGGGTATAGATAATCAAGAACAACCATGCGAAAAAACGATGCCCAATTGACCGTCATGGTGGGCTTGTTAGGCACTGAAGACGCACGTGGGGTTGCTCCTACCAGTCAACCCAAACAACTTCTTGACTGCAACAGTCCAGAGGATGTAAAGAGCCAAAAGGGCTTGTCTGGTACTTCGAGTACACTGGTGGATTGGCGTCCCTTTTGAAGAGGCACCAATTGGGGAAACCTACAAAGATTTGGGCGTCTCTGCTTCTAACAGTATGTCCGGGTTGCTAAAAATGGAGGCGCCCAGAACAGCACGACCCCCCCGTTTGTGGTTCCATACTTCATTTGGCTTTGAGTCAAGCCGGGGACATCCGCCATTAAGTGCTTTCGAGGAGAATGTCTTATTCAGACATGATTCTATCAGAGGAAGGTATGTGAACATCTCGACTAAACATGCATAGCTATACCTGAGCCCCGGTTAAAATTATCGTGTCCCCCAATAACATTGGATTTTGGTGAGTAAGTAACCCAGATGTGCAAATTGTATTTTGGCGAGTGTGACCCATGTCACCCCCTTACTACAGTAGATGTCTGTAAATGTTGACTGTTGTGAGTATTGATTTGCTGTTGGCACTTGAAATTGACGCGGAACATACATAGGTCTCTTTTTGGAAGGAAGCCCTTTTGGTTTTTCAGAAAAACAAAACAAGCGGTTTCTCGGTCCCCCAAAGCAAAAAAAAACGCCCAAATGGCGAGACCCAGGCGTCGAATTGAAAAATCAACATCGTGGAACTGCAAGCAGTGGAATCTGTTTGGATCAATTACAAAACTGAGAACCCTGCGGTTCAAACAGCCACTAAAACAGTAGGGGTTCATATGACCACCATTGTTTACCTAAGGATTTTCATCATCCAAATTGAGTGAACATAGCGAATCATTCCTTCAACGCCTCGCGAGAACATGAAATACGAATCCTACCCCAAGTAAGGAACCTATACTTTGTGGAGAGATCCTTATAAATCCACGATTGGTGAGCTTGAAACCCATCAAGCTGACCTAACACAGGGCTCCAAGGGTACATCCAAAACCCACGTGCTTAAAAGGATCCTCTCAAGATGGGTTCGTGTTTTTAGGGTACCCTTTTCAAGTGGGTTTTAAAGAGAACCCCTGGGCTTCAAACCGCCATGAAACCAATGTGGGTTCATAGAAACACCCATGCTTTCCTAAAGATTGTCATCATCGGAAAATTGGGTCAACCGCTCTTCTAACTAATGGGGGGGTTGAACCCTGGGGTGAACCAAAACCCATTTGGCCGTGGGTCAAAACCAATGCTAGGTGAATTCACCACCCAGTTTAGAACCCATCTTAGTGGTTGGATTGAATCGGATGTTCACTGGCACGATTTGTTTTTTTGACCCATGGCCATTTTAGGGGAGCCTTCGACACGGGCTCCAGTGCTCGCTGGCATCCAATTCGAGGAACTCAAAGCCGTCAGCTGAGGGCCCCACGGCAAGTGACGTCAACGTCCATGCATTCGCCTGACGAAGCATCCACACCATTTGGAAGTAAGTCCAAAACCGAATATGGGTCCGCGCGTGCGCATGTGTGTGTGGCTTCTTCTTTCGCGTCTTTACTTTGTTGTGATGGTGCCAGTTTGGCCTTAGCTGAAAGGGAACCGCAAGAAAAACCCACCATTTGGGGGGGGGGGGGGTCTCCCTATTTTTCCGGAATGCAAATAAGCGCTGAGGGTCTCGCAACAGGAGAGTGCCACCATTGTCTCTCCAAATACGCTCACTACAACGGGCTTTTGTTGAGGAAATTTAAAGGGGAAAGTAAAGGAACACCAACCCAGTTCAAAAGTCTCAAAAAAAGACAGGCACCCACACACTAGGCTCGGGGGGTTCCTATATATAACCCAGTTACCCATATAGCAGGTAACCAAAATATCATCCCTTTGGTTTTTAAAGGGTGGTTCCAATATAACTTAGTTACCCATATAGTAACCAACATATGTTCCTTGTGGTTGTTCAAGGGACCGCTAACCTCTGGGAAACGGATCCGCTGGGGGGCTGGGAACCCTCCCTCAGCAAAGAAGGGGAAACACGAGCTCGATGAAGACTAGCAAGAAACGTGACAAACGCTACTCAAAGAGGTGAACATAAAATCACGGATGGCAAAGGTGTGAAGCCTAAGCATGACATGGCCATGGACAATCTTTGAGACTCCAGGCCAGGAATGGAGCCTCTCAGCTCCCGTCAAAGAAAGGGGTTCCTGAGCAGGTCCCAATGCGGTCCAATCCAAACCACCAATACAGGGAACCTGACTGATACTACTCTCTGACTCTCCATATTTCTTCCAGCACCCGGGTCCCAACGTCCCAACCACTGCTTTTTGGACTTGGGTGTTGTGTTGGAAAGTGCCAACTCCCCCCAACAAAAAAAAGGAGTAGATTCCGGACATAACTATTGCCACCAAAGCACCAGGATGCGGTGCGGCGGGACTTGGTTGGAGTACTTAGCCTCTCAGAGCCAGCTGGAAGGCCGCGGCACACATGTCAGCAATCTGGGCACAGCCCCCAACCCTCCCCCCCCAAAAAGAAGAAGAAGAATAAACATGAACAAATGCAGGATGGATAATGTACACAAAAAAAATAAGTAAATAGATATATAGATATAATATATATATATATATATGTATTATTATATTATATATATATATATATATATATATATGTACGTTGTCCAAACGTAAGACTTTCAGATTCTGATGCGTTCATGGTTTACCGTAAAATGTAAACTAGCTTTGGAGATTTCCCAGCTAAAGGCTGTCGACCTTTCACACTTGCAAAAAACAAGTTGTTCTCACCTGGGTTCTGGGATGCTACGCACCATAACTGCCATGTGATCTGGGCAGGTTGTAATATCAAATCCACCGACCTAAACTATGCATGGCTTGATCCAATTCGCACAGGGGCTGGATTAAACCCTGTGCGTTCTGGTTGATAAACCATCGACTACCTGGTGTGAAGCGGAATTTGTCTCTCTTTCCTTTCGGTTGTAACGGTTTATGTAGGCATTCCTATAAGCATCCAGCTGATCTCAGCACACATGGTGTTTTAGAGGGTCCCCTTTGTGTTGTGGTGTTCAAGGAAACCAACAGGTGATCCATTTCTAAGGGTCCCAAAAAAAGACACCCCCACATTCGAAAGAACGCGGGAGGTTCATACGCCGGGGTGCCCCAACAGTGACCCAGCGCCAGCCTAAAACTACCACAAATGTGGTACGTGCAGGCCATCCCCCCATGGTGGCAATCACTCTGGCAACTGCAAAAACGGGGTGCAGAAATCACATGTTCAGATTATCATATGGGTGTGGGTCAAAAATAGGTACCCAAAATGGAACCTTGGTAAATGGAACCAAAGACTAAAACCTGCTGTCCCCCTGCTCTTGAATTTTGAGCCAGACCCATATGGGTATGTCTCAGAATAGGGGAACTCTTAATACATGGCTCTCCCTGGGCGATCCTTTTCATCCCAACAAGGGCACCATCCAAGTCTTGGGTGCTTTCTGCTCTCCTGCTAAAAGTTTAACTTTTAGTGGTTGAGTGGAAAACCCATTAGTTGGCAAAAAGTTAAAGTCCTAACAGCCAAGCAAAATGCACCCAAGCAAATAGACACGCTTTTGTTTTTAGTCTTAGCTGAAAAAGGAGAGGTCGGAGACCCCTGTCACTCAAGCCTGGTGGACGTTGGGTTAGGGGAGCAACAATCTTCAATTTTTAGCAGTTAAGTGGCTCGCTACATTTCCCACTAAAATGGTCTTCCCAAAAAGATTAAAGTTCATGAGGTGGGGATTTCCGTTGACTCAACCACAATAAGCAAAAATGCAGAATAAATCCCAACAACGATGCAAGTGCGCCAGCCTTTTTGGCCGCAGGGGCTACTCTCGCTTTGAAACTTGGGTCCGCCGTCACAACAGACCGTCTCGCTCAAAGCCTAGCCTATCAGCCACCCGCTGAGCGAGTCAGCAGGGGAAAAAATATCGACTCGACGCCTGCTTCACTCTCCGGACATGTAATTGAGCCCGGAATTGAGGACACTTTGGTTGTCACTACTAAAACAAACTCAAGAAATGCACGTCTGATTGATTGTAAACTATACAAATATTGCACCTCACCTGCGTTGAAGCATGCACAACGCACCAGAAGACAAACATCTGCAGGGGCCGATCTCAGCATGAAGCACTGGCAAGGGCGGCTCCTTAGGAGCGGCTAAGGAACATGCCAATGCTTGCCATTCACTGTACACGCCATGTCGAACCGGAAAATGCCCAAAGCGACTCCAATGCTCGACATCTATCCTATATGCCTGCAATGAAGGTTCGACAGTCCACCTCACATCGTAGTGCACGATAGAAGACCCTGTTGGGAAATTGACTCACTTCCTGAGTGGGGTGGCCAACAAAAACTCCAAACTTAGTTTGGTTTACCGCTAAAACGGTCTTCCCAAAAAGTTATGAAGTCCAGGAACTCAGGGAGTGAGAATTCAGGGTCTGCTAACGTGAGGCTGCCCTGATGTTCGGGGTGACCGGACAGTGGCTGCTTCGGGCTCACGACGCGACCTTCAGATCCTGGACGAAGCAAGGGATGAGCTGAGTGGCAAACCAACCACGTACCGCCAACTGCATCCATTGAAAGCTTCCGGAATCTGGAGTCTTTTGGAAACTGTCATAAACTTCCTGGATCGCTAGTTGCTTTTTGTTCCATGCACTTTACCCCCAAAACCAGCAAGACTGGAAAAAACAGCAACTTGGCAATCTAGGGTGTTGGAATTTCACTTAGCATGCAAATCTGGAACGCCTGATTCGCTCGAAAATTGCTTTGGGCAAGCGAATCGAAGGGATCCTCTGGTGGCGCAAAGCTCAACTCCCCTCGCAATGCAGGTTGGCTGTACCCCCTAAAACTGGCCACTTTGTGTTCTACCCGCCTGGCTATAAGGTCCATATGTGTATAAACCAGAACTTTAATAATATACATATATAGATATGTACTTACTATACATAACTATATACATATACATATACATATATACATGTATGTATATAATGTGTATACATGTATAGATATATATATATATATATACATATATATATATATATGTATATATATATAAAGTGTATACATATACATATACATATATGTCATGCACATATGAATAGGTTTAAACCGATATATGATACAGTACCATCTGTCATTATGTAGATACATATATATATATATATATATGCGAGCAACGGCCTTTTTCAAATATAATAATACTAACTACAGAGAAGGCCGGGCGGAACATGTGTTATGTAACATACTGAACAGGGTGCAACACGAGGTAGGACCACCTCCAAAACCAGGTTTGTGTCTGGGTCGCTGAGGCCCCCAAAATCGCCGCAGGACGATCTTTTCTTGGAGCCTGCAAGAAAAAGAAACAGAAGAAGAAGAAGCAGAAGAAGAAGAACAGGAGGAGGAGGAAGAGGAAGAAGAACAAGTGGGGATAACCACTTCTTATTCATGTTGGCCCCATACTAATCAACTCAGCTTACTACCAGGAGGGGTGTTCCCATCCAACAGTGATGCTAAACCCAGGGACACCCCCTTGTTAATAAGCTGGGGGTTGATTCATCCGGGGTAATTCGTGGGTTACTGTATACCGGCCAGGCCACTTACTAACTTGCCCGAGCATCCAATCCTGGCTGTTCTGTTTCCAGGTCTGCTCAGATCGCCCAGTAAATTTCCAGAGAAAAAACGAATCGGCATCCGTTTTTGGTTGAGTTAGAAGGGGAACCCTTGCCAAGAAAATAGGGAAAAAGGTCCACTGGGCAAGTGGGTCTCCGATTGGAACCAAAGGCCACCTCCCAAGGTGTCCGAGCCTTCGAGGCGCACTTTTTGGGTGGGTCTTGACCAGTGGGTTGAAATGGAATCTACGAATCTGCGAGACAAGGGGCCGAACCCCGAAGACTAACCCTGGAGAAAGCCCTCGATCACAACTCTAGGGATTGATTCCCCATTCTTTTCGGTTTCCTGAAAAGAAGGATCCCTGAAAGAATGGAAATGGAAGGTACCCTACAACAACCCTCATCTTGACTGAAAGGAGAAAGATGTCTATTTCATTCAAGCACCGTCCCACCAAGCATGGACCTGACGTTCGGCGGGTCCACGAAGGACATGTTCCTTTTAAAGGGACTTTCTGTCAGGTTCCATATTCAGTGGTGGGAGGATAATGCTGACCCCAGATCAATAAACCCCGCCTTACTGGTCTGAACCCCCCCACCAAAAGCCAAAAAGGGGACCACCCCCCAAGACACCAGGGTTTAGTTTGGCAGTCTCTGAGAAACCAGCCAAAAGATTGGCAATCCCGGATTCTCTGATTCGCCAAAGCCGGGGAGAGTCACCAGAAAGGGATCCCAGTAGAAGCATTGGACAGCTCTTCGGGGTTGCTTCCATCTTTAGTGGCGATGCCCAGTGGATTTCCATGGGAAAAGAACGAACCGGGATCCCTCTTTGGTTGAATGACTTTCAAGGGGAACCCTTCCCCAAAAGAAGGAAAATGGGCACACTGGGCGACAAGGGTGGGCAAAGCTGTAGATAAACGCGAAACCCGCAAACACCACCATTGAGAGAGGACCCTCTTTTCGGCAGACCCGGTGGTATCCACTGAACTGCTTGAGCCTCGTCGTTGAAGCCATCCTCGTCCGGGTCATTGCAAAGGACAGGCGCCGCCTTTCCTCCTTGGCCGATCGGAGAAACATGCATCATACTCGGAACTGCCGAGCGAAGACCTTTGGACAAAGGCTTCTAGGAGTCTAAGTCAAGGAGAGGTTTGCTTAGATTTGATACGTGGGTCCATCTTGTGTCCTTGCGGCGTAGTAGTTCCCGTCCACTTTAAAACCATGGTTGAAAACCATTGTTGGTTGTAAGCATCAGTCCAGGGTTTGTAAGGTGGTGCAGGATTTCGTCCATCCAGAGTAGGTGTCCTCTTGGTCGAAAAATGATGGCCCTGGCAGATAATGTAGCAAGGTCAAGCAGGAACAACCCCAAAGTACACCTATGAAGTCATGAAGTCATGACGACTTTCCTCTTGACAGCAGGAAAACCACACCCCTCATGAGTGGGGATGGACTTTGGACTAGCTTCTTTGAGGTTAGTTGTTTGGTGTTGCCTTAAAGGGAATCCAATCGGTTCACTCCCCAATTAAATGACGCCACTCCTTAGAAACTTTTAGGTAAACAATGGTTTGGTACGTGAACTCACATTGTTTCCATGGTCCTGGACCTTCAAAGCACCGGTTCCTTTCTGCCTTTGTACCCCTTGCTTTTTGGGTCATTTCGGCAGAAAAAAAGGGAAAATCGGTCCTTTGGGGGTCCTTTGGGCGCTCTATGTTCGATAAAATTGCGGCTCCCGCCTCATGTCCTCACGCCGCCGCCGCCCAAAAAAACGCCGCGTGGGGCTGGAATCGAGGAATTGCCTGGGGCGCCGGGCTGCTTCTCCGTGGCCTCCAGCTGCATGAGCTGCTCGTCATCTTCGTGCCTAACCCGCGTCCCATTTCTTGCGCCAAGATAGCTGGGCTGCCCTCCCCAGCTAAAAGTTTAACTTTTAGTCTTTGAGTGGGTTAAATGGAAACTACCACTAAACACTAAAAGGCTAAAAAGATAAGGGGGATGGCTGGGAGCCACCAAGCTATCCAGGGGAAACCATCCTGCGAAACCTACAAATAAAATACCCAGCCCTCATTTCCCATATCATTACTGCTTAAAGGGGCGAGTACGTCCGGGAAGTGGTTGTAATAACCCCGGTAGGTTATAACCAAGCATACTAAGCACCAAATACCCGATCGCCCCTTGAAGTAGATAAAGGGAAACGATCCTGTAAAACCTAGAGGTAACGTAGCTGGACCCCCAAAGAACCGATTCCTTTTTTCTGCCTTTGACCCCAAAAAAAGGGTACGAAGGCAGAAAGGAGTCGGTCCTTTTGGGGGTCCAGGATACCTGGTATCCTACTAGAGTGGCTTGCCTGAAAGCACTGGGAAAGAAACCAAAGCGCGACTTTCTTTACGACCGATGCCGATGAGCTGGGTCCAAATCAGAAAAATGTTGCGGGACCAACAAATGAATCCAAGTTGATAAACGAATTCTTGGTCCACAAGTAAGGATTCCATGTTTTCAGCTTGCGCTTCTCATTTCTACCCAAAACCATCAAACCGTTTTGGAGACCTCAGAATCGCATGATCCCCCCAATGGCGTTCCTGTTACCTTCCCTTTAAACTAACCTAGACCAACAAAAGACAGACCAATATTTGTTAAACATACCCTATTCGTCTGCTAGGTTGATTCAGCTGTCAACATGAAAGGAGGATTTTAGCCAACCTCAATTCTCAGTAGTGGCCTACACCAGGAGGAAACACATGATGCCCAAACCAGTTTTTGCCTGGGGTAGTGGTTTGGGGGTAGTGGAAACCATCATAGGGTGAGGGGAAAATCAACACTATAATCTAAACAAAATGGACCGTGGATGTCACTTATCAGTCAAGGCAAGTGCGCCTGAAATTTACGAACAACCGTGAAACCACGTTAGATGGTAGGTTTCAAACAAATACATAACACAAATACACGCTAGGTTATAGGTAAACAAGAGATCTTGCTTCAGAAGGTGTCCGATTTTCTTTTGCCGCAACCCTCGGGCATCCTAACCTTTTTGGGTCTAAAACCCACTCAGCTGAGGTGCTCTGAGCTCTCCTGATGTCCCATCTCATCAAGGTGAACTCTCACCTGTCGGCTCGACGAAAGCGGCTCCTATGGGAAGACGGAAAATACGGAAGGGACTGCATACACAATGTTCCAGTGACAAAACCAAGGATTCTAAAGGAACTAACCGGATTCCACATTGAACATACAGAAACGAAACAACGCCTTCAAGCCACAGCTTCAATCATGAGCACCAATCAGGTTTGAAGTAAACCGTTGAATGTTGCAACAAGTTTGATTCAACTCAATATGCCTCTCATTCCATAGCTGGCTTGCACGGTGTCATACCCTTCCTCCTTGGGGAATCCCTACATTTCAGTAGATAGAATCAACCACTTTAGAATTACGGAAGCCACAAGCCGCTTGCCAAAAAAAGGGTCGCTTACATGCAGTCCCTCTATGCTCAACTAGTCTAAGGGATGAGAAATTCCACTCTGTCGCCCAGAGCCGATTTTTGTCTTGATCTCGAAGGGACACCGGCCGCAGGTCCGGCATACAGAGAAATTCGAATCCACTTTGGTAGAAATTCGAATCCTAGGTCAAACAAAATCACGGGAGCCGCTTCTCCCTTAGATTCCCCCCGTAGCAACTGTCAGGGGAGACAATGGCTATCCCTGCACAAGCCTAGGATAAGCCAAAAATTAGCCCTCAAGATAAGGTTATTTTAATAGGTTAATTAGTTTTTTTTAGTAGAGAGGTTAAAATAAGGGTACACATTTTGTCTGTAGTCTCTTTTAGTAGGGGAACCCTCCCAACCAAAAAAACACGGTAAAAGGGGACTACTGGGTGACTTAGTTAAGGGATAGCCCCCCCTCATAGTACCTTCTTAAACAGGGATCCTTACAGCATACACCTGAACATTGCCTTGTAAATGGTGGTTTCCCTGTTTTCCTGTATTTTGGTGGAAAAGGCCATGTTTCAAATGGGCAACATGTATCTTTTAAGGAGCCCTGTTAAAGGGGCATTTTTCTTAGTAATTGGTAAGTAAGCGCTGGTTATAACCCACTTCTCATGGTTATAAGTCTTCCAAGTGGGCTATAACCCGGCTTGCTAACCGCTTACTAAGTACAATGCCCCTTTAAGTAGGAGCCCGTCCTTCCGCCCAAAGCGGCGGATGCGCGCCTCGCCCAGCAGGCTGGCCACGTGCTCCGGCAGCTCGGACAAGGGGTTGGAGTCCTAGAAAAAAAAGCATCCTGAAGCCTGAAGCCTCAACTACTCTATGAAAAAGGGAGAACAGATAAGCCTGTACCCCTTTTTTACGGGTCAAAGGCAGAACAAAGGGGGTCTTTTGGGGGTCCAGGTACCCATGAAAAACAATAACCAGCTGTTTCCCCAGGGTTTTGGTGGTTTCAAGCTACCTGGATCTGAAGAGCCAGGTATCAACCTAGAGCTTTCGGCAGATACAAAAGTCGCACGGCTCCCGACTTACGATCGGGTTCAAACCGCCCCCCCAACCCGTCCTCCCCCCCAAAAAAAACAAAAACCACGGGAAGTTCGGGATGCCATGCCTTTCGACGCTGCAACCCACCATTCAAGCAATGGTCGGGCTAACTCAGGAGGCTCAACTTGGGTCCCCATCAAGGCCAGGTTCCCCTGGCTACCTAGTAGTGGCTTGCCTGGGAGCTCTGGGATAGGCTTCAACCGATTTCTGCAAGAATGCAGGTAAAACTAAGAATATTCCAAGGGTTGCTAATTCCTATAGTGGCCAAATGCCTGGAAGCACTGGGACCCGTACAGTTTGCTCGGTTGCTTTCTGCTCCCCTGCTAACAGTTTAACTTTTAGTGGTTTAATACAAAAAAAGCCTTAGTTGGCAAAAAGTCTTCAAGTCCTCACATCCCTGGGCAAAAAATGCACCACAGTTTGGTTCACGCGGGGCTGGGTCCTTCAAGACATCCCGGAGCATCACCTTGGAGCGCAAGCCTTTGGTGCTCGAGGGCTGGACCAAGAGGTCGTAGACCTGGCCACTGGACGCTTTGACGGCTCTTCTCGGTTTTTTTGGGCTCGCTCCTTTTGGGTGGCTTTTGGTCGGATAGAAGACGCGGACGTCTGGTCGCTTTTGGAACTCGTCCTGTTTTGGTTGGCTTAAGACTTAGACCTGGAGTCTCCATGACCCTTAAACAATGGGGTCAGTACCCAAAATAATGCGGTCATTGACCCATTTTTGATTCGGGGCAGAAGGAGACTCCAGGGACCCCTTTTTGTACCCCAAAAGCCATCCTCAGGAGCTACCAAGGGACCCTCTGGGAAAGGAAGCCAAGCATTGGGGTCCACATTCGGTCGATTCTTTTGGGTTGGGCAATCCGGGTTGTGGAGCGAAGCCTTTTGGGTTCGAGACGAAAAGGCTCCTCTCATACACCCGTGTTGAAATATGCTGTTCAAACGGCCCAGGGTCATACTGTGGATGGACAAAAAACCAGTTGGTAGGTGGTTTATCTCAGTATTCACAGGGATTCATCCATCCCAGCTGGTGCAGGATTTTGTCGATCTACATTATATGCCTTGGCTGCCATCAGATCCCCTGCTAAAAAAAAAAAACTTTTAGTGGGTTAAATGGAAACTACCACTAAACAGACTAAACACTAATTAGCAAAAAGGCTAAGGGGACGGCTGGGAGCCACCAAGATGCATGAAAAGGGAAGGTGGTTGCGGCCTGATCTCACTTCTTGAGTGGACTGGCCGGAACAAGGTCCGTTGACCACTAAAATGGTCCCCCCCCCCCCAAAAGAAAGAAAAAGCAGGTTCCATGAACTCAGGACGTGAGATACTCATGAAGATTGCTTCTGTGCCTAGCCAAAACTCGGGTGAGTGAAGCTTGAGGGATGGACTTCGGCCATGCTTGCTTGGGATCGCAGTCTGACATGCAACAAACTCGGCTAGGCAGCCGACGGTTTCAGGCTCGGTTTGAGGCTCCTTGGTTTTGTTTTGGGGCAACACGGCAACGCAGCGGGTTTGGAGAACCCCTGTCCCTGATCTCGTTTGCCAGGCAAAACGCTGGATGTTTCTCAAAGCATCTCAAAGCCCCCAACAAGGCTGGCTTCCTTTACATCCCCTCATCCAATAACGGATGGAGTTGGACAGCAGAAGAATGGAAGCGGCCTTCTTCTGGTTTTCACAATCATTCTAGGAATGCCTTCCATTTCGAAAAGACCCATGGTTGAAAAGACTGGAGAATCAACCATCCAAACAATGGAGGTGCCGTAGAATGAGACAGTCCCTGTTTTGAGGATCCTTTGGGCGTTGGTGCCATTTTGGGTTCGTCGTGTGGGCCGGAGCCCGGGGCCAATCAGTACTCGACCAAAAAAACACCTCTTCAGCCCCCCAACCCCCAAAAAAGGTCACACACCCCGAAAAGGTAAGGTGGCAAGTTGACCAAAATCATTTGCCCAAGTCCCAGATTTTCTCTTTCGCAAGCTAGGGGCTGTCTTTAAATTGGCCGCCCAAAAAATGAGGCGGCGTCATTCTTGGTTTCCCCTCTAGAAACCGTTCATAGGGTGCACAGTGTGTCCTGTCCAGTTTTCAGGCTACCTTTCTTGTGTTATTGTCTGGGCCAGACTTAGACCCCGATGAAAAGGTGAAATGAAGCAACACTTCATGAGTCAAACATTCAAAATACATGTTTTGAAGGGGAATCAAACGAAAACCATCCAACAAAAAGGCACCACATAAGCCCAGGTGGTATCTCTACAAAAGCCGTTCGCAGAACCCCAAACAGTCCCCTCACCCAATCCGGACTTCTCTGTAAGGGTTGATTCCCCGCTGCTTTCAACCATCATTCTTTTCAAAAACCGGCTGTTTCACCGGGGTTAAGAAATGTGAAAATGGAAGCTACCCCTAGATTGTCCAATTCCGACTCCCTCGCCTTCTTGATGCCGATCCGAATCCCGTACTCCTTGTACCTGGGACGGCAAGGGTCCGGGTTGGAGGCTTCAGAGCCCTCCATGAGCGTCCTAGGTGTTCGTTGCCAAGTTGGGTACTCCCCGCCAATTAACATGGAACCTGACAGGATTAAAGGGATCCCCTGGCAGGTTCCATGTTAATTGGTGGGAGGGTAATCTAGCCAGGTTTAGTCCCAATGTGGGGTTCAGTTTGTTATTGGGTTATAACTTCAAGCTGACTCAACGAAGATTGAAGGGAAACGCCTTGAGGTGAATTCCCGCTCAACCCCTGATTTTCACCTTCCTTTGCTAGTTTAGGTCCCCGGAAGTGGTTCATTGCACTCGTTCCAAACCGTCTTCCCAAAGGGTCCGACGTTACGGGGGAGGGGGGAGGGGGTCCTGCAATTCCATTGATCTAGTACACAGTACTCCCCATGAACGGGAAAATGGAACCACAAATGGAACTCCAGGGGTCACCCCCGCTACAATTCCACTTTTTATGGGTTGGGGCGGGGATGTCGATTACTCTCAGGGCGTGACCCACAAAGTATAAAGTCTAAGTACTCGGAGTGAGTGCTTTCTTGGGAACCCAAGAGGAAACCGAAGATGTGGTGGATCCGCTGGACAACTCACAGGTTACAACCTGGAAGGAGCAAACCCTCCCCAACAAGAATAATTTCTGCTTCTTTCGGTTTCTGTCTGTTCCTTCAGGTTTCTTTGAAAGTGCTTACCCGACATTGTCGCAAGCTCACAGCCCCCAAGAGAGGCGAAACACTCGCCGGTACCCTCCCGTGGAACCCTCCGCAGGGTTGCTTTTGGAGGAAACATGTTTTTTCCAGACTCCCCTGCAAGCTTCCATGTGGATGGGAGGGTAGCGCTTTTGGAGTACCCAGTGGTCCAAAAGGGAGTTCTTGTGACAGCCATCCTTGAACTTGGCAGCCGGATGGAGTGTTCATCCCTGGTGCTTGTTCTTTTATTTTTAGGTACCCCAAAATCGTGGATCTTTGTTTGGTTTCCTGTAAAACCACAAGCAAGGCTCAGCGCATTTTCCCGTACGTCTCACAGGTGAGATCATTTTTCACACAGGTAAGCCGCCCCCAAAACCTACAAAGATGCTTATCAAGGTTTATATGTGTCTTACTACAAACCGCACCGTGCAACCACCTCCAAAAACCGGTGCCATGGGTGTTTTGGGGCTCCTTTTGGCGAGCTCGCCATAGGTATCCAACAGCTGAAAATCTGAGTGCGGCACTCCTCCTCCAGCTGGGCCTTGGGACGGACCGATCCATTCGCGTGCCCCGGTTCTTTGGTAAGTGAAGAGATGCGGACAGGGCTCCCTACATTTCACGGGCCAAGAAGGTGATGTTAACCCCCCCCCCACCGCATGCAAAAAAAGGGGAACATAGGGACCCCTGGTGGTTGCCAACGCAATATTGCAAGCAAAGAAACACTGAAACCGATTTTCTAACTTGCTGCTGAGAATGATTGATTTGCTTCCAAGATTTAGGATGCACGGCCTTCAATTTTCACCGCAAGCAAGTAGTTGGTACAAAAACCCATGCCAGGAAACACTCGTAGCCATTCCAGGCTTGGCCCTGGCAAGAAAAAGAGGGAGAAATAACCTCCCTGATCGCGATCCGGGATCCATGATTCCATCAAGGAAACAGAAAAGAAAACAAGAAGCAACCACACCAACACCAAAACAAACACCACAGCCCCCCAAAGGGGGTCAACCATGGTCCCTTCCGCAGACAGGTGAGGGTGGGTGGGCCAAACAGCACGAGCTATAAGCCGAAAATGTTGCGGCCGTTCATCCTAAACCCCGAGGACGGTTTGTCAAGGATGCACGGCCTTCAATTTTCACCGCAAGCAAGTAGTTGGTACAAAAAACCCCATGCCAGGAAACACTCGTAGCCATTCCAGGCTTGGCCCTGGCAAGAAAAAGAGGGAGAAACAACCTCCCTGATCGCGATCCGGGATCCATGATTCCATCAAGGAAACAAACAAGAAAACAAGAAGCAACCACACCAACACCAAAACAAACACCACAGCCCCCCCAAGGGGGTCAACCATGGTCCCTTCCACGTCCCCCATACTTCCGCATACGCGGGGGTTCAAGCGAGTGCAGGAGGTCAGCCCAAACCTTAGAGAAGGCCAATTGCTTGCGTGAAAACCGCATCTGCATGTCTGACAGTACAGCCAAAGAGTCCTGAATATAGATCCTGACTGTCCGTTCAGCGGACCAGCGACCAGCTTGGCAGACTTGTGAGTAGCTTTTAGTGGCTATAAAGAGGTGAGTGGCACCACCTCTCCTGAGACTGTACGGTTTAAACCGGCAGTTTGTAAAACCACACGCGACACAAGCACCCTGGAAGGCTGCACGAAAAGCATGCGGGCGCAAATCCACCAAAAAATCGTCCGGGCGAGCACGCACAAGCCACGCTCTGAGCAACATGGAAACCTCCAGGTTCTCCAACGTGTTGCATCAGCTCCCGCATTACGATACGACATTTTAGTCGAACCCAAGTGGAGCACAATGGACGACGACTTCCCGACATGTATATGCTTAGCTTGCAGCTGCAGAAGCTCCCCTGTGCGAAGAAGTGCCGAGAAAGCCACCTGCAAGGCCAAAGCCAGCTGTGGTTTAGATCCCTGTAGATAACCACACAATACATTCAAAGTGGCTGGCGTCAACGGCTTGGCCCGTGAGGGCAGCTCATGCTGACCCCAGGTCTTCAGAAATCGCCATGAAATTGGCAAATTCCGCCGCAGGTTGGGCTGAGCATGCTGCAGACCACAAACAGTGTCACTAGCTTTGTAGCGACTGTTGCCTTCCTCCCAGAACTGCGCATCGAAGGCTGTTTTTGTTTGCGGCAGCTGGAGCTCCTCATGCTTAAGGTACTGGAAAAACTCGAGTCACGATAACGCTTCAAGGTGGCGGGTTTGACTGTAAGGTCCTGCAAAGTGCCTAAGTGTTTGCGTCTTTGTTTGCGTTCTGCCCGGCTGCGCCCTTCCACTACCTGCGCTTTAACCATCGTCTCTTGACCGGCCGTCGAGACGGCCGGTCAGCCGGATTCTGGTCTGTGTTGACGTAGCCGAGCAAGCAAACATTTCCGGACGCTAACAAATAGGCACACATGCGTTGCAGGACCAACCGAAGCTTTCTTGAAGAAGACCTCCCCTTATTGGTGACTAACAAGGAGACCATTGAGTCCGTCAGGTGAAGGAACCGGTGGCCCAGCCTCGCTTCTGGATTCGCCACTTCAAAGCCGTGAAAAGGGCCCGTAGCTCAAGCTTGTTGATGTGCTCGGGCCGCCCAGGAGTCCTCCTCCACCGCCAACCGCAGACAGTTTTCCATCCCCACAACCCAGCGGGGACCGAAGATCTAAGGCGTTGAAACTTTGGAACACACATGATGGGGGCTGTCAGCAAGACGTCGGTTCCGCGTGCTGACACCAGCGTTGCCAATTTCTGCACCAGCAACCCCTCACGCTCCGCGTCCGAGACCACACTTGAACGCTGTGTCCAAGCGCGTCTCCAAAGTTGGCTTTGGAGAAGCGCACCCCTTCCTGGCTGACATCTCTCCACCACCTCCCGAAGGGAGACGTGGGGGATAACCCCTGATCCTCCAACAAGCTCTTCAAAAGCAATGCCACCACAGGCACCGACCATGTGTTTCCCAACATTGTAAGGCGCTTGTTCTCCCAGTCTCCTCTCTTTGCCTTCCTCTCATGCTTCGCCATGCACAGAGAGGTGTACTCCAAAGGAAAACCTAAAATCACCTCTCGCTCCTCCACTGAAGGGAGGCGCCAGCCTTTTTTCAGATGGTGCACCCCATTCTCACGTTTGTATTGATATGACAGTCATCAGGGAGCTCAGAGGTCTCACCTCTCACTACGGCCTCAACTGCTGCAGCCCCCATAGGCTTGAGCCCCGTAGATATCACCAAACCACCACCCGTCTCAGAGGCGTCCGAGGCCGTCACCACAGAGTCAAAAGGAAGACGGAAATTGGTCACTGCTAGCGGAAGTTGACTCATCCCAAGCCACAGCTCAATCTTGACTTCCAAGGGGATAGGTTTCCACAGCCCTGTTTTCCCTTCGAAAGAAGAGATGAACACCCAGATCTGGTTGAGGCCAGGGGTCGCCTGTAACTAAAAAGGTAAACCAACCCCCCTGCAACAATTTGCAACCTCTTGAGAGAGGTCCTCTTGGACCTTAGGAGGAAAAGTCCTCCCTGAACATATCGAGCGGTTTTCTCGTCCTTTGCCCGGATAGACCCTTCAACCCCATCAAACAATGCACCCTGCATCTCAGCGACCAGCTGTTGTTCAACAGTCTTCTTCACATTCCGGGGAACATTGAACTCCTCATAAACTGAACGCAGTGCCAGGCTCGCCCCATTTGGCCGCCCCTCCAAAAGTGCCGCAGCGGAAGGGTTCACCTTTTGCAAAGTATCGAAGTTGTCCAAGTAGACCCTGTAAAACAAAGGGGAGCGAGGAACCGCCTTGTCACGTCTGAGCTCCGTCTCTCGACCCACACCTGCCAGCTCCATCGCCCTCGTGACCAGTCCTCGATGCGTGCTGAGCAATACTCACACTGTTGATGAAGCCCATTGGGAGCACTGTAGCAGACAGCACATGTGGCCTCCTATCCCCGGTATAACCTTATTGAAACAAAGAAACGGCCTCCAAACCTCAGGAAGGCCTACCACATAGAACATCGCCTTGATATCCTCACTCGAGATGAGGACATGTTCACCCTCTCTAACCTCCAAAGGCGCCATCTGCGATAAGAGGGGCAACGTTGCTGAGTCACCTTGCAACGGCTCAAAAAGAAGATTTGCCGGGCGGAGGTCCATAATTAGCCTCAGGACTTCCACGCCCCCGACAACCTCATGCTTCGGCACCCCAAAAAGCCCACCAAGAAGGGGTTCCCCTTCAACCTTGTAGGCTTCCTCCAGGGGCCAAGGGGTACAGATGCCCCTTTCAATCAAACCTTGGGCAACCTCCCTTCTGGAAGGTCTCCGGGATCCTCCGAGGAGTCACGCCGAGGCCTCAGCTTTCTTTCTTCCTGCCTGTCTCGGTGCTTTCGGCCCTTGTTGGCCTTCTTTCTCCGAATGCCTCGAGCCTTTTCCCACTCTCTGATCTCTTTCCAGGACCAGTGAGTCCGAGGGGTTTCCCCTGAGGTCTCACCGGAGCAGGAGCCTCAACTGGCGAGGCCTTGGGATGCGCCCCCGGAGGATAATCCGGAGAGCGTGGGGCCAGGCGGGGTCCCACCCGCTCTGCAGTCCTCTCCCCTCTGGAGAGGCTAGGCCGCCAGGAAGAAGAAACCGCCTCCGGGTCGGGGGAGACGCTGGTGTACTTGTAGGACTCCTCCTTTACTGCCAGCCTCTTCTCCGAGACTCCCCGCTCCTTGGCCGAAGACCTAGGGGACCGCCCTCTGGCCGAGAACAGCCTTACTTCTTGGACTTGTCCTTCTTGTCCTTCTTGCGTCTGAGAGGCTCCTCACTGCTCGCCTCTCTTGACCTCTTACGGTCCTCAGCTCCCGACTCAGGAGCTGGCTTCGGACCCTTCCCTCCGGCCTGGAGGGGGCCAAGAAGCAGGGCGACCTCACCGACCACCCGCTTCAAGGCGTACTCCACGTGGAAGTGGAGCGCCGGAGTGAGACGGGGATCAGTGGCGACCCCGTCCACAAAAAGGGCCGCTCTGCACAGGCCGCAGAGCCCGCCTCCCGACGCAGGAGACTCCGGACTCCAACGGCCACAGCGCAGGCAGAGCGGCCCTGCCATCCAAACACCAAACAGCACGAGCTATAAGCCGAAAATGTTGCGGCCGTTCATCCTAAACCCCGAGGACGGTTTGTCAAGGGCAACAATGGAGGCCACACGCCACTCAAGATGTGACTGAGACAAAGGGGCCGACCCACCATTTTGGGAGGTGCGGTTCCTAACACAGACACACCCACTTCTCGCTGGCTGAGTGGATGGCCCAAAAAAAGTTCAAACTTTATATTTCCCACTAAACTGGTCTTCCCAAAACGTTTAAAGTTCATTAACTCTGGAAGTGAGATTTAGATCCGGGGTCCACCTAAAACCGGACCAAACCGCAAGCGGGCACCGCGGGCAGACGGCGGCCCTGCCTTGATCTTGCGCGCTGCCTGCCTCCGCTTCAGCCCGAGCTTTTCCTCGTGCTGGGCCTAGCGAGTCGCGAATCCATCAGGCGCGAAGCGCGGGCGGGTCGCGCGCGGGCGTGTGGCGGTGCTTGCGAGTGGGGGGGAAAAGGGGAACGGGGGGAAGGGGGGGGGACAAGGGGGGGCAAGGGGGTGGGGGGGCAAACGGGGGGGAGGGGGGGGGGCAAAGGGGGGGGAGGGGGGGGGGCAGCTGGAAAAATTGTCAATGATGTAAGCCTGCGCCATGTTCCATTGGTTCTTATATCGGGGTTTTCCCTTTACCTACTATAGGCAAATCCGCTTTTGTAGGTATCCAGGCAAAACCGTCCATGGTTCAACCAACCCAGTGGATCCCTCATACAAGTGAGTCACAACCAAAACCCAGTACTAAAATGGCCGACCCAGAGCCATGTAAAGAATCTTCCGAAGGCGTCCGCGGCTATTTATGGCAAGGGGATTGTCCCTTACTAACCTTCATCTACCCGGGTTTTGATTGTGGCTCAGGTAAGGACAAAACCACAAGTGAAACCTACTATAGAGCTAATTGGTGAGCCTGGCGGCAAATTCATCGTATATCCTTCGCACCTGGAAGGACGACAAAACCGCGGAAATGCGGCGTAGCGGGGACTGCGCATATGGGTGTGTCGGTTTTTTTTGGGGTTACCCGGTTACACCCCAAGTTTTGGGGGCTTTAAAGGGAAACCAAAAGGAAGACTACCATTTTTTGGCGGGATCCCAAAAGGCACACTCCCCATATGTATAAACCAAGAACCTGGCGCCGTAACTGACTGCCCGTCGCAAAGCATGTTTCGGTTGTCTAGACTGGCGATGGGCTCGCCTCAAAACAGGGGCTTTAAACCAACCCCAAAAGGGCCTCAAAAGAAACACCTATATTCAGCAAGTACAGCAAGGAACATCCAGCCAATCCGCGCTGCAAGGTTGGCCTTTGCTAACCCTGTTCAAGCCCTGACCAGTGGTCCGCGGAAAAAGCAAATAATCCCTTTTTGGTTGAGACACCACATGGGTTCCAGGGAGGACAAAACGCTCGCTGCAGGTTCTCTCCTTTTGATAGAAGGCACATCTTGGTTGATTAGGTCAAGTGAGTCGCAATCAAAACCTGGTACTAAAATGGTCTACCCAGAACCATGTACAGGATCTTCCGAAGGCGGAGATCCGCAGCTATTCATGGCAAGGGGATCGTCCCTAACCTTCATCTACCCGAATCGGTTTTGAGCACGTGGCTCAAGTGGGAATCTTGTTGGGGGACAGTTTTCAAAGGACACAGCCTCTCAAAAAACAAAAAACATGGCCACACCATCCTCAGGCGACCCAGTCGGTACAAAACAACAACACATGGCCACACCGGTATCTTTTTTTCAGGTGACCTACTCGGTCACAAAAAAACCTGAAGTCCAATGACCCTTCAAAGAGTGTGCCAAAGCAAGCGAGGCACAGCGTCTGAAGGGGACTGGTAGAGAGCCTCCCCCTTCAAATGGACTCCAAAAAACAATTTGGAACACGGGGGCCAAGACCAACGAAGAACTGGCATTCACCTCGATTTGTGTTTTTGTCCGATGGCAAACATCAACATATTTCCAGTAGCGTGGTAGATTCCATTTAGAACCAACCGGGGAAAATAATAGAAAAGCTGAAACGCAACTGGAATAAAACTGGAAGAAAGCATGTACGCCAGAAATGTCCAAACGTTTTGTTTGCCGTGAAAACGGTCTTCCCAAAAGTTTTGTTCAGTCCGCGAACTCTGGAAGTAAATGGAGAATTCCAGGGATCGGTTTATCATAACCCCTCCCCCCAATTCCATTTAAAAGAGGATGATGCAGGCATCCTTACATTATACACCTGAACATTGCAACTTGTACATGCTGGTTTCCAACTTCACTTTGGTGTTGAAAAAGCCACATGTTTCAAATGGTGACGCAAAAGTTGAATTTCTTTTAAGGAGCCCGGTGATCCGAACACTTCTCCCGTTCGGCCGTTCGGATCCTGGAAATCCTCGAGGGTGGCTTCGCCATCTCGCGGCCCCAGATCTCCCCACATCCTCGCTGACGAAAAAACGGGCGGCTCGGGCACTCCGGCTCGCTCCGGCAGAAGACCGGAGCTTGGTTTGACTTGGGTACCACAGGTCATACAGTTTTGTGTTTTGTCGCTTTTTTACCGCACGGTTGTACCGTTGTGAATATGCATATATATATATATAGAGAGATCAGTCATATTGCCGCAGCCCGCAGCTTGTACAAGCTTATGTAGGGCCGGTGAAAAAAAGCCAGAAGATGGTGGTAGAACCTGTCAAGAATGGCCCCACGTTACACCTCAAGAGTCTTCCCCAGGGCGCGAGACATAAATAGGCTGCGTCGCTCCTTTTGCCCCGTGGGCAAAAAGGCTGGGTCTGACCTTTTGTCAGTGACAAGCCAGACAAACATGCTATATGGACGAGGCTGATTGAAGACTGAGGCTCCTTTTGAAAAGGATCGCCGTTGCGATTCTGCCCGATGGAGCCTTGGGCAGGTATAAGCAACTAGAATGGTCTCCAGCCCCATTTGACCACTATGAAAGTCAAGATATGGGTTCAAAGGATCCCCCGCACTTAAAGCATTGTACTTAGTCGGTAACAACCATGATTACAACCCACTTGTCATGGGTATAAGTCTCCTAACCGTTCTAACCAGGCTTGCTAACCACTTACCAAGTACCCCGCCTTCAGCAGACTTTGAAAACCCGGCAAAACCATAGCCGAACGCTGATTCATCGGGTCCAACGGACCGAATTGTCGAGGTTAAAGGATCCACAAACCCAACTCAGAATCAACCAAAGGGATACCGAGCCTAGAAAAGACACCCCGGAATCTAAACCATACGAGCAAATCCCCTCCTTGCCTCGGCATGTTGACATGGTTGAACCAGTTGACCTACTTGGGCACAGGTGGCCTGTTGGAAAAAAATGGCCCTGGTAAATGGAATAACAGCCATCTGAACCAGCGCCGTCTATTTGACCTACAACGGACACCTATGTACTTGGGCCTTCAGCCAAGGTGTATAACCCGGGTGGCTAACCACTTGCTAACTTGGCCGCACATCCAAGCATCTTAAGGGGGAAGGGGGTGGGGGGGTCGCCAAAGTCCATTCTAGCCTTGCCCAAAGGGAAACGTGCCGTGGAGATCACCCCCCTCCCCAAATTCCCTTTTCAAGGGTGTGGGGATTTTGAACCAACAACGGTTGCTTGCAAAGGTGTTCAGTCACCTTGGGCTGTTCAAGATGGAGTGTTGGGCAATCCTAGTCCACAATTCCTATTGGAAAGCCACAAGGGGCAGCCTAACTTGTGTCCCTTCGTGTACACCTTTCTTTCTTTGGAAGATGAGTGCTTTGAAACAGGCAGGTTCAGAAACGAACATGAACTCAAAACTGGCCAACAGCATAAGAAAACCAGCAGCGGGCTCTGAAAACCCGGAAACCCAAAGGAAGCCCTTTCGTTTCCACCAACCCATCCGCACATCCACACTTTCGAGCCTCAGCGAGCTGTATAGGCCCGACCTTTGGGTCAGGCCGGGCGGTATCAAAATGGTCGAATGGCAAGCCCAGATACTTGGTGGCTTTCTGCTCCCCTGCTAAAGTGGCTAACTTTTAGTGGTTTAGTACGGAAAACCAATTCATTAGTTGGCAAAAAACAAAATCAGTCCTAACAGCCAGGCAAACTGCACCAAAGGATTAAGCCCGGTTTACTTCTAGGGTCTCCCTGGTTAGGCCGAGTTGTGGCTCGTCATCAAAACCCCGGATTGGTACGCACCGGTTTATCAGGGTGGCGTCTTAATAAGCAGGGGTTTATTGATCCAGGGTCAACATACCCAGATCTGTGGTAAAGAAGCACCATTTGCGGATCTCCGCACCCATTTCTAGCAAGAGGAGTATCCCTAACCTTCATCTACCCGGGTTTGGAGGACGTGGCTCTTGTCAGCAAACACCAAGCAAAAAGGTCGTTAAACATTCCGAGAAAATGAAGGGATCGGTTTTGGGGTGTTGCGTTGGAAGGGTTCCATACAATTCTTAATCAGGCAGCCTTTGGACATTGACGAGAAAGTGGGGATCTGTATACATATGTATATAATACACATATTATATATGTATATATCTATCCCCGTACATAGTAATATGAATACAATTTCAATAGTGATCACGTGCCTGTCCTATCTACCAATTTTTGTCTTTGGTCCTTTACCCACCTTTTTGGGCGTTTCAAGCTGGGGAAGCGAACGTCAACCTTTTGTTGGGCCCCCCCTATCGCCCCCCACTTAAAGGGGCAAACGGGTACGTCAGGTAAGAGACTTTTAGCCATGGCAAGTGGGTTACAACCAGACATGCTAGCCGCTTACCAAGTACCCTGCCCCTTTAAGTATTTGCCTGGAGACTCCTCCCTAACATGGGCAGACTGCGGTGCACTTACCCCAGGTCAGGAAACGCGGACTCGACAAAGACCGGGGCCGAGCTCCTCTGGCGAGTCGGCTTTGACTTTAAGACCGATTTGACGCGCGTGCGCGTGTAACGAAGGGGACCCGCAACATGACGGTTTTCCATGTGAACACCCCCCCCCCCACCCTCTTTGGTTCCGATTCAACTATACTACCCAAAAATTACGGGAATCCCCAACCCTGATCTTTGGAGTGAGCTTCTATCTAGGGTCCTTTGGCACGCAAGCCACACAAACACCTCCTCACAGGGTGCCGCGCTGGCCCTCAAAAGATGCCCTCACCGGCAGGTGTCCACCCAAAGATTAGCCCGCTTTAAAAAACAACTAAAAAACCAAAAAAACTGTGGATGGTCCCCAAATCCACGAAAACGCACCAGAGATCTCAAATGCTACTGTGGATGGACGAAATCCTGCACCCGCTGAGAAACCCTGGAATGATGATTCCCGTGCAAATACCAACCAACAATGGTTTGTCATGGATTCTTCGGTGGGGCAGGATTTCGTCCATCCACAGTAGTACAACTTAGACCTTATGACCTGTGTTCAAGCAATGCTGAAAGTTCAGCTTTGGTCAAATGGACCCTGCCACTAAACCAACCAAAAAGATCTAAAAACCTACCCCCACCAACTAACATAGAAGTGCGCAGACCCCCTTTCCAAGAGGAAAGTCGTCTTTCTACAGGGGTCTGTGCTCTTCCATTTTAGTTGGTGGGAGGGTAAGTTTTTCACCAGCCAAAGGTCCTCCTAGTGTGCAAGAAACCAGCCAAAAAGATCTAAACACCCGAGATCCTCACCTGGCTGGGAACTCTTCCGCCAGAAGTCACGCCGAGTTTCCTCCGCTGATCCGCTTGGGGCGCCCGACAGAATCACCGAGGCGAGGCCCCAGATGCCGAACCAGGCACCAGCTGAAGACAGGAAGTTGGTCCATGGCATGACCTGCCGCTTCGAAATCCGACGACACCGAAACGCTGAGTTGACTCAAAGTCCCATGGTTTGGGGGGGGGGGGGGGCATCACTGGATGCAAGTAGCCGGAGTCTTCATGACCCTTGAAAAATGCGATGATACCCAAAATAATGGTACTAAGCCCATCCTACTAAACATGATGGTTCCCCACTAAACCCAGGGACACCCACCTATTAATAAACTGGGGTTGATGAACTCAGTTGGTCAAAGGACCTGGAAATATCAGGTTAACCTTTTAGACCCTGACTCAAAGCAGACCAAACCAGGAAAACCAAAAGGTCGATTCACTTTGGCAGGGCGCCCTATAGATTTCCCCTGAAAAAACATCACCCCTAGAGAAACACTCACCTCTCTCAAAAAAAGCTGATGTTTCCCCCCCCCCCAACAAGGGAAATAAATCTCGGGGACCCCTGTTTTGGGTAACTGAGTTCCGGACTTCTGCTGACCCAGGACTCATAAACCCCCCCTATTCTGGAAGGGGGGAGGGGGGGTCTATTAATCCGGGCTATGCATTTCCCATTTCCTGGGATCCTCACATTATACACCTGAACATTGCAACTTGTAAATGGTGGTGTCCAACTATACTTTGGTGTTGAAAAAGCCACATGTTTCAACTGGTGGCAAAGTGTATAGATCTTTTAAGGAGCCCTGACCTCCAGACTTTCCCGCACAGAGCGCCGCCCGCCGCGCCCGAGAAACCGAGCAGCGCCGGGCTCCGCGCCGGCTGCTTCATCATGGCCTTGGCCTTCTCGGAGAGCCGAAACCTTCAGCGCGTCGGGGCGTCGGGAGGTGAGCGGAGGGACAACGCCCAAAAAAAGAAAGCGAAGCAACGCCAAGAAAAAAAAACACGGGAAAATGTGTTTTTTTGGGCTTGAGGGGAAACGAAGCAATTTCAGGCAAAGCAACGCCAACAACGGCCACCGTGTTTCTCTGGTTTGAGGGGCGGGTGCTGTAGCAACGCCAAAACGGAAACCGTGTTGTTTTGCTTGAGGAGTGGGTGGGGGGTGTTAAAACAGGGGCACAAAAGAACAGACAAAACGAAGAGTTCTTTTTGTTTCAGGGGGGCGGGGGGGGGGGGTTTTGGGGGTGTCAAAAGCAGGGGCACAAACAGTTGGGTGTCTGTGGGGGGTGTCAAAAGAAGGGACTCTCAGTGTTTTATAAAACCAACCTTTAAAAGGGTTCCGAGCCTCCAACAGCACAAAACCACAGCGTGGTGGCAAACCGTGTCGCATTACGCTGTTACGCTGATACGCTGATACGCTGGTCACTGTCGCTCTACGCTGTTACGCTGTTACGCTGTTACGCTGGTACACGTCAGATGCACTGGCTACGCTGATTACGCTGGTTACGCTGATTACGCTGGTTTGCGCTGATTACGCTGGTTTACGCTGATTACGCTGTTTGCGCTGGTTTGCGCTGATTACGCTGATCTACGCTGATTACGCTGGTTTACGCTGGCTACGCTGGTTGCGCTGTTGACGCTGGCTAGGCTGGCTACGCCGACCGTGCCGGCCGCACTGGTTGTGCCGGCTGGGAGCCAATTTCAGTTTGCGGTTGGGACCAAGGAATCTTCAGGAATCTTCAGGGCCTAGCCAAAGCAGCGGTTGCGCGCGTCGCAAAGTTGGGACCTACCAACAAACATGTTTTTTCGTTGGTCTCACATTTTCAAGAACTTGGTCTTAGCGCCTTTTGCCGGCCTATATTCCAAAGAACCCTCCGCAAACTTGGAGCTGCACCAGCCATGTCAGAACTACTTGGTACTTTGGTGAGCATGACCATAACCATCCCCAGATCCTCGGACACAGGCCCGGCCGGAATCACCCATCGTATCCCTGCAACACAACCGGTTACTTTTTCTGCGCCGCCGTCGCCAAAGACTCAGCCGCAGTGAAGAGCTGATTCGCCTTTTAGGCGTATCTTTCTCTTAGGGGACCTCCCGAAATGACATGGGGTTTCCTTTCGGCTTCCCTTTAAAGCAACAGAAAGGGGCTGTGGGGTCCTCAACTATGAGAAGCTCCCCGCCAGACGCCTGGAAGTGAAGAGTCGTGTGTACTGCAGCTTCACTGAACGACATGAGTGGTGGTTTTAACTCCTTTTATATTTGCATTGATGTATCAAACCCTTCCGGTGTGAAGGATGCCTTCCGCAAGCATGCTTCTCTACAAGTTTAAATACAAGTTTATATATATAAGTGCTGCCTAATTCGTGTGCATGGTTTGCTAGCAAACGTACTTGGCAACAGCCACCCAAACGAAATCAAACTGCCTCCGCGGGAAAAAAAACCTTCCGCAAACCTTCCGCGAACCTTCCAAGGCTGCAGTGCGGCGTGCGGCGCTACCCTTTTTTCGTTCATACGTCAACATCTAGACATGTTTGCTTGAACGGAAAAACCGCCACTCAAATAGGTATGTGTCAAAGCAGGGGGACCCCAAAAAATGAGCTTTTCTTTCTGGTCTCTCTAACAACTTAAAAGGGGCACCCTCCAAAAAACACAAGCTCATGCGCACCTGGCTTTTTTTTGCCGCAACACACAGTGTCACATTCCGCCACGCGCAAGCGTCATTCTCCACCCCAGACTAGATGGGTTCTGACAAACGGGTTCCTTTCGGATGCCACACAAATGATTTATCCTTTTGGCTTGCTGACGAGAACCTGTTGAACAAATGGCTGCGAGGATCAGAGCCATCAAGGCCCCCGAAGTCTTCGAAAGTCTTCCAAGTCACCATCCGCGATGCCTCCTAAAACCTGACCTGTTCCGAAGGACGTGTGAAGCGTTCCCAGGTCTCCCCAAAACCCTTGAAGGGTCTCCTGACAAGGTAGTGGCTCCCAAGGTGGAATGATCAAGCCTGCTCTCCGGCAGGTTGCCGAGCCGCTGTACCTATCCGTGGCGCACCAAGCGCAGCGAAACTTAGACCCATGCTATCAAATTGGTCTGGCCAAAGGGGGTCCACAAGAACTGGCCTCAGTGGGGAGCGCATTCTTGCTCATTGGAAGGAATATCGCACCCTTCGTGCACTTCACACACACTCCACGCTCTGCAGAACGGCGCGCTGCCATCTTTTTCAGTTATAGTTTTGTTTTTTCGCGTAGTTTACCAAGTTGAGTTGTTACCAGCAGCCACGCGTGCCATCATCTTGGACACGGCTTGAAAGCGCTGCAAAGGGGCGGCGCCCGACTGCGCTGGCCAAGCGATATCTTGCTCGACGCGAGACCAGGCCGTAGCATACATTTTCAAAAAATCCTTCACGCTGCTAGCCCCGGCTTCGGTCGCAGAAGCTGCAGGAGCCCAGTCATCGTCTTCCAAAGGGTCCTGGCTAAGAAAGCAAAGTGTCCATGGGAAGTGTCAGGACACTTTCTTTTGGACTCAGTAGCTGAGCAACGAGAAACAGTTTCAGTGTTCCAAGACTGTGAGAGGTCAAGAGGTTCCAAACAGCCGTTAGGCAAACGCAGCAGAACCCCGCCGGTCCTGGCCCGATGCCTCGACGGTCTCCTGGCTCTGCATGAGCTTTTCGTCGGGCAGGATCTCAGGGCTGAAGCCCTCCAGGCTACAAAGACAGCTGCTTGCCAGGCGGAGCGCAATCAGGACACAAAGGGCCAGCTCCCACGTTGTTGCGCGGACGACAACGCCCTGACAGATCTGTGTTTGGGTAGAGATAGAGGCGCTTGGCTTTTCCCCCGCGCAAGCTGTTGTTAATCAGCGCGCATGCAATCCGATCGCTCTCGCAAGCTTTGTGGTACCACCACGTGCCGTCCAGTTCGACAGCCTCGGCCTTGTGAGGCACGAGCGTTGGCACCAATGCTCTAGTGTCCTTGTGCAGCAGCCCATGGCTTGCCCAAGTTAGCATGATCAAGCCGCCGAGCATAATTTCGTAGCCATTGGGGTCCATGCCGAACTTGACGCCGCCAGGGAGCATGATATACGGGATGCACATCTCTGTGACACCCTTTGACGGGCTCTTGGACAAAGCCACCGTAGGCGTAGATGCTCCGAAGGCGAATGCCACAGCGGCACGCAGAAGCGGTGCGTCGTAGGCCATTGGTTGGGCAACCCTGGCAAAGCCGCCATCCCCTGTAGGCACTCGGGGGCAGTAGTGCTGGAATCGATCAACACCGCTCTGCCGCACCTCATTGGCGCTGGCTTCCAGGAACCCTTGCAAATCTGCGGTCAGCAAGGGATCCAACCCAAGGCCAAGGCAAGGCAGAGGCTGCAGACCAGGCTCTTCAGACAGCAGGCCCTCTTTGATGATGCGCTTGGCTTCCAAAAGCTTCTGATCCACTTCAGCCTGCTGGCGTGGCCGGCGTTGAAAACAAGCCGCAAAGGCCTCAGGCCAAGATGCCTTGTCATTCAGCGCGTACCACCAGTACCAATTGGCGTGCCGGGCAAGAAAGTCATTACGGGCGTGGGCATCTGCCATTCCTCTTGCCATGGCCGTGCCCTTTGGCTGCCACACGGTGCGGCCAGGCACCCCAAAGGGAGTGTCCTCCAGCCAGACAGTGGTCTTTTGCTTGCCACGCGTCAAACTCACGTACTCTCGGCGCGGGTCGCTTTGCAAGCCCCAGTGCTGGTCTGACTGTCCGACATACCGGCGACTTCTGATGATGTGGCAGATGTGACAGTCAAGACCGCGCGCAGAGTCCACGTGCACAACCTTCACTAAGCCTTCAAGAGATTTGAAGACGTGCTTCAATGGCTGTGAGATCCTGGACAGTGTGCACAAGACCACCAACTGGGCCTCGCCCGGGGATGTCTGCAAATTCTGAGCTTGTAGCCACCCGACATCCCGCATAACTTCCTCCAGCAAGGCAGCAAAGAGGAGTTCAAATTGACGGCAGCCTGCAAAGATTCCCATGAGCTGCCACTGTAGTACACATGCTCCACCCATGTGTCTGGCGCGTTTGGCGCAGATGTGCAGTCTGCCAGAAACTTCGGATAGACACGGGAGAGCATGTAAGTCACCCTCCATCCGCACCTCTGGCACTCTGTCAGGGGCAAGGTAGCCACCGCGCTGGCTTTTTTCAGCCATTGCGTCACAGACCTGAACTCCGGGTTGGCGAGTCTGCTACGCAGCTCCGGCCCGTGCTCCTCTTCTGCATCATCGCCAGAGCACTCCACCAGGTCACGCGTCTTGCGCTTCTTGTCTGCAGTCTCCGGCTCGGCGCTGATCCAAGGAGCCCTCGAATACATTGGGAACTTGGTGTGAAACTGCTGGTTCTCGTCGCCAGCCAAGACAAAAGTCGCACGAGTCCCGCAAGCAATGGCCATGGCCTGCGGCAGCTCACATGTCTCAGCTTCATCCAAGATGACCGCAGAGACCTGCTTGTTTGCCAAAATGGACCGGGCTGCCCCCTTCATGCATCCTGCCTTGAGTTTTGCCATTGCGTCGGCCGTAGAGACAGCAATCTTGACTTGCTTCGACAGGTCCAGGGTGGCCTGCTCTCTGCAAGCAAGGTTCTGGAGAAGCAGGACAAAGTGCTGCCTAACCTCAGCTTTGAGACTGCCGAGCAAGCGGCCACTTGAAAGACTGATGGAGGAAAGCCAGTCATTGGCTCTGCTTGCCCATTCTGCATCACTGCAGCCAGACAGGAGTGCAATGTACTCCTCAGCCACCTGCCTGCCGCGCCAGGCGGTCTGCAAGCCAATCAAAGCGGCATGCATGCGATCCTCGCACTCACTGAGGTAACGGAGGAGCCCTGAAGTCTGCAGTGCCTGCGTGTGCAGTAGCTGCTCTTCGAACGCTGGCAGCGCCCTGCTGTCGCTTTGTCTTCCCAGCAGAACACCTTCTCCACTTCCTGCACGGCAATCGCCTGGACCGAGCTGGCTCAAGCTAGCACGGCCGGCAGCAGGATCTTCATTTGACAAGTCAGAAACGGCGGGTAGACAAGATGCGGTCCGGAGCCGTTTCTGTCTCAAAACTGAAAGCAAATCTCTGCAGCACTCGACCCCCTAACAGATTGGCTGGAAGTGATGTGCGTTAGGGCCTATATTGCTACGGAACGGGTTTGTCTTGCGGGGTCTGACTAGCGGTGTTGAAAGTAACAAGGGCCGAGCAACATCTCCAAGCTCCGGCCCCTCGTCCTCCAGCGACCCCGTGCCCCGCACAGACTGGGACGGCTGCCCCTGCGATGGGGAAGGCGCCGTCGCCGGCTGGTCCGCATAGTCCTGCGTAGGAAGCAAACCGGAAATCCGCTCATACACCAGTGCCTTGATGCGACTCTTGTGCGCCACAAGGGCGTCTGGCGGCATTTCTGTCTTTGCTTCGATCAGGTGTCGGATCTGCTTGCAGGTCGTAGCCTCCAAAGTCCCTGATGTGTCCAACTCCTGGATGACCGAGTCCAAAGCATCCATGACTTTCTCTGTGATGACGGGGTCCTGCCCCCATCCCCAGCCTAGCTTTGCAAACTGACAACATGCCCCCGCCTGCCCCCCGCCTCTGTTGTCTAGCTGACGAGTGGCCCGGCATCCCGACGTGGCGTGTGAGACACACGCCTCCTCCTCTTCTGGGTGCGGGGCGTGCTACATTCTGGCTCCTGCTGCGGCGCAGGGTCCAAGATACTCTTCCCGTCTGGCCTTGGCTCTGTCCCCAGTCTAGTGCGCGGGTTCTCCAACCAGGCCATGTTGGACATCACGCACAAAGCCATGGATTCCGGATGCCAGCCGTTCTTCATGCAGCATGTGTTGATGGCGGACATGAGCTGTCGCGGCATCAAGTGTCTCAAAGAGAAATCTGTGTCCTCGCCAATCTCTCTGTGTGTTTGACAATCTTTGAAGATCTGCTCAAGTGTCAGTGATGCTGCTGTAAATTTCATCAGCGTCGCTGAAACCTTCGCTGATGTCTTCCGGCCACAGCGCCCTCATCAAGGTGTCTTCATTGACAGCTTCGTGAAGAAGGCGAATCTTGGCCCTTGTGGGGTCAGGCTCCTTCACCGACGCAGCCAGCCTGGCACCCTTGAGCTTGAAGCCACCTGCAAGCTTAGCGCCATGGGCGTGATGCCATGCAAGACACCGCATCAAGACGTCACACCACACAACAGCTAACAGCCACCACTTTTGTCTTCCACGCCTTGGTTAAGCATCGGGCAGGAGAAGAGGCGAGCTAGGCTCAGACCCCGTATGAAGCCTGTGCGCGCGGCTTCGCTGCGCTGTGAGCAGAGACGCAGCAGAGCGGGCAATCTTACATGGTGCTGCTTAGCGCTTACAAAGCCACTCGCCAAACATGTCGGGCATGAGTCGCAGCAGCGATGTGTAGCAGGCAGCCTCTTTACTTCCGCTACCGACACTGCCCTCCCTGTCTCTCTCTGTTAGATAGACAACACAGCAGCTAGGCTGGGTTCTCGAAATGCGGGAACACATTCAAGGGCTCGCCAGCAAGGGCGCGCCGAGTCAGTGACATCATGGCATCGACTCTGGCGAGCAGCAGGTGGTCACCTTCAGCCCAAGCCGGAAGATGGCCTGCTGCTCTGTAGTGTCGGATGTTGTGCCGAACAAAACAGAGAGCTGCCACGAGCCGCCACCATTCCACACTCATGCAGCGTGTCCACGGCGGCACCATGGAAAGCATGGAGTACCATGTGCGCTCCACGCTCACGGTGCCTGTTTGGCACGGCACGCCTGCCAAGTGGTACATCCTGGCCACTTTCCTCCAAGGCCACATCCCCGACAGCCGCAGTTTTGAGGTGAACGACTTAAAGTGCCGCCGGACCTTGTCGTTCCAAGCCGTAGTGAGCCCACGCAGCTCAGGGTTCTGCTGGGCGTCCCGCACCAACTTGCGGCGCACCTTCTTGCGACCTGGGCGGTACCACCTCGCCATCTTCCTCACCTCCTTGCGCACCTCAGCCTTATTGCTCCAGCGCCACGGCTTGGACTGGTCGTGGATGGCAACCGTCCCTCTGGGCGGCAGCGCTCCAAACAGCTCTGACCACACTGGGGCTGTCAGCGCCTGACTGTGCGAAAGCAAAGCGCGCACTTGCGGCCGCCACCCCTGTCCTTGCCAATCTCTCAATGCACGTGCAAAGCAGGGCCCTAGCATCGTCTGACAAAGTGGGAGCCGACTCGTGCCCTGACTCAGGCGGCGGCCTGAGCCGCTGATCAAAAATGCAAATCAGTGAAGAAAGAAAATGACTGCGGTGAGCGAGGCTCAGACCGCGGGGGTTTCCACCTTGAGAAAAGCAAAGAGACACTGTGAATCCTAGCACGGCAACCGCCAAGCAAACCATCTGACTTGTTAGACTGCTGCGAGCGGCCGCTGCTCCGGAGCACTCAGCCGGCTCAGCAGATCAGCATGATCAAACGTCAGATCGGTGCTGTCGCATGCCATGGTAGAGACCCTTCTCCGGAGGGCCAGAAGGTCATGAACTGGATCTCCTGCAACCACTGTAAGAGCACCAGGGTTTTGTACACGGCGCCTCTTCGCAGGGCCCTTCTTCGTGTTGCCCTGGCTGCCGACAGCGCAGTCCCGCCACAGCCTCTTGTGCAAGGCCTCTAGTTTGAGGCGCTGCGCCCGAAAATTGTCAGTGCAGTGGAACGTGGGGCAGCTTTGGAGCAAGGATAACCCTGCTTGCAAGCGAGTGGCTTTGATCTTCCAAAGCAACGCTTCCAAAATGGGCTCCAGGGTTCGCCAGCCCTCGCCATCGGTTGCTTCCAACACTGCCAGCAAAGCCCCGTCCACTCCTGTGAACGCCAAAATGGCGTTGTAAGGGCCTCTGCCGTGCGCCTTTCCCAGAAGGAAAGCGCATCAGCCTTCCAACAATTCGCTTGTTTAATTTGTAGTGGCCATCGTGTCGCACACCTTGGGCACTGTTAGAGGCAGGCCAGCTTCTGCAGTGTCTCCACCATTGCAGCCACGGGGGCGGACAGCGCCTTGCGAAGGATGCTGCGCGCTGCCTGAAAGCGCTTTGCGTTTGCATAAGTCGGCGGCGAGCTAGGCTCAGACCGCGTACAGGTATGTTCACTCACGAGCCGGTTTGATACCCACGGTCAGGTGCCCCCAAATAGTAGATGTGAGTACTTCCATAAAATAAACGCATTTCAGCCTCTCCACGCCTATAGTCATGCATGTCTCTTTTAGAATTGGTACCCCAGTTTTGTAGCTTTACAGGGAAAAAGGACTTTCTTGAGCACGCAAGGGGCAAGGGCGAAGCGTGCATCAGCAAAGGCATTGGCGACCAAGCCGCTGGGCTCTTGGGCATGCTTGCGCACTGTACACCCAGTGTCCAAGGAGCCACGCCGCAGGCTTCTTGGCTTGCAGCAGACGCCAGAACACTTGCCGAAAAGATACTAGCCAGCTGGCGTCTTACGTGCCTGGCATTGATGTTCTCGTAGAAGATCAGGCACGCCTCCAAGAGAAAGCGGGATGTCAGCCAGTGTTCCTTCTGCTTTTTGGCCTGCATGACATCCCGGCAACAAACTGCCCTCCAAGCCCCATCCCTAACTCTGAGAAAGTGCAAAACACAGTCCAAACTCATTGTTTAGGGAGGACTTGTGAACTGAAGTGTCGGCTGCGCGGCCCAAATCTACATCTTGCGCCTTGTGTCGCATGGCGCCCGGGACGGCCAGTCGAACATCTGCAGCAGTGACCGGGAAGTACTGACGAACACCCCGAGCCGCGCCCTCTCTTGCGCAGGTCTGACACCGCCAGGGCCGACGATCTAGCGCCATAGGATAAGGCAAGTCCCAAACCCAAAGCGGCTCCTGAGACCTCTTGTTGCCCCACACTGCCACGCGATGTCCCCATTCTTCAGCATGAGCGGATGCCGCTTGTGGCCGGATGTGTCGCACCGCTTGCGCCTGCCTCGGCGCGGCAGCAAAAGGCGAGGTCGCGTCGGCCTGGCCCTGCAAGCAAGCCGCTGCCACCTCCAAGGGGCGCGTGTCTTGGCCTGTGCCGGCCACCTCCAGCAACAAACGCTGCGCGTTTGCTTGCACGATGTGGAAGTAAAAGCGGACATTGCTAAGAGCATCTGCTGACACAGTCTGCAGCTTGCCTAAAGTGAACCTGCTGCCATCCCGCTGGGCGCGAACCAGGCCAATGTCTGCCATGACAGCCCCTTTGAGCATGAAGGTGTCCAAGATGTAGCAAGGCTCGCCGTGCAGGTCGGCAGACAGCCCCCTCTGCGGGCCTGGCCTGGCCACGGCTGCCGGAGCATCAAAGCGGAAGAGGTTGCAGCTCTGCAGCGCCAGCAGCACTTCACGCGTCCGCCCGCTGGCCAGCCGGGCAGCAAACTGACGCAGCGTAGGCTTGCTGCTCGTTAGTCTCTCGCCGATTGGGGGCGCAAGCTCGGCAGGAGCGGCTGGCAGCGCAGCCGCTGGCCGTCGGCGCATCTTCGCGGCCTGCGCTGGACCTGCGGGCCGGGCTCCAGCGCCGCGGCCAACGTTTACAACCTGGAGGCTGGAAAGCCGAGCTCGCAGCGGCACGCCAGCGCTCAGCAACAACTAACACAGAACAGAGCGCGCCTCACTCTCAGAGTCCTCCGCTGCGGGCTCCTCTCCAAAGCGGCCGCCGATGACCTTCAAGGGAGCAAGGGAGCAAGCGCAGCCAAACAGAATGCGAGAGCGGAATGCCCGCTCCAGCCTGTCCGCCCCACCTCGTCCTCTGAATCCCATGCAGAAGCAGCTGCCATGTCACATGTCTGCCATGGCTACAGCGCGCCCAAGTCACTTGCTGCGCTGCGTTTCGCTGCGGGTCTTGTTTTTAAGCTCGATTATAAGCACGCAGCGGCGAGCGAGGCTCAGACCGCACAACATGCGTCTTATGACATTGAGCTACAGCAGCGGCCGCAGTCAGCACGATGCTTGCGCAATGTGAATCTTGCAAAACTGCTGCCTGTCCCGCAGCAGCACACCACGTCACGAAACGAATCGGAAGGCGTGCGGCCGTGTCGTGACTTTGGTCGTACAAAGCAGCATGACGGGCGCAGCACATCCCGTGCGACTGTGACGGTGAAGGGCTTATTCTGCAACTTTGGGCGCGTAAGGGCGTGGTACTTGAGGGCGTCTTTCCCCGTTTTGGCGGGAGCCTTGCGCGGCTCCTCAGCTTTGGTTAGAAGCTTTGCGAGGCCGGACTTGTCCTTGTCATCCTTGGCTTTCTTTTATTTATGCGTGCGCGCTCGGGCCCCCGCGCGCAGCCAAGAAGCGACGCCCACCGACCGCTCGTTTTTCTCCATGTACTCGTAATACGCAGAGTGCAGCGCGATCTGGCGAAGCCACATATGCACCCCAGCCATCATCTCCCAAGCATTGATCTCGCAGCGTCTCCACGTCTCTGTCGCCTTGCCGTGTGGCGAGAACTTCTCCAGGTATTGGGCCTGCAAGCCGTTAGGTTCGCACAAGCAGCAAACACAACAAGTGGGGCTTCAGGGGCCGGTGAAGCGTGAATGGCCTAAAGAAAAACCTACGCCTCTCTCATGGCAGCAAAAGCGAAGCGCAGGATATCGGCCCCGTGGAACTGGATCTTGGCAATGAAGTAGCGGTTCACCTTGTCGCTCGCGTCCTCCTTTTTATCTGCACAGTCCCTGACCGCTTTCCTGCACATGTCAAAACGACTTAGGCCCGCACGCATCACCCACTCCAGGACTTCACACTGCCCAAAGGCGCGCACCTGCATGGCATAGTGCGTCAACTCTTCAACACCTGCGCCTGTTATGACAGAATCTGGCTCACACTGCGAGAACGTACACATCTTGGGCCGGCTCAAGAAATGTATGCCCTGCGCGTTCTCACTCCAAGGGGTGCTCATCATGCAGCTCAGCTCGTCGCAGCTGGCGCTGGCTCTTGCGAACTTTTTGATGGCAGTTCGGATGCCTTTCAGGGTGGCCTCCGTGAGGAACACTTGAGAAAGCCAGTCCGGCGCCCCCTTCGCGTCCAACATGAGCTTCTTGGTGAAATCGTGCAAGCTCGATTTCCGGGACGATGCCTCACCTCCAAGCATCACTGGGATGTTGGGAGAGAATGTGAACACCTTCTCCACTTCCTGCACGGCAATCGCCTGGACCGAGCTGGCTCAAGCTAGCACGGCCGGCAGCAGGATCTCCATTTGACAAGTCAGAAACGGCGGGTAGACAAGATGCGGTCCGGAGCCGTTTCTGTCTCAAAACTGAAAGCAAATCTCTGCAGCACTTGACCCCCTAACAGATTGGCCGGAAGTGATGTGCGTTAGGGCCTATATTGCTACGGAACGGGTTTGTCTTGCGGGGTCTGACTAGCGGTGTTGAAAGTAACAAGGGCCGAGCAACATCTCCAAGCTCCGGCCCCTCGTCCTCCAGCGACCCCGTGCCCCGCACAGACTGGGACGGCTGCCCCTGCGATGGGGAAGGCGCCGTCGCCGGCTGGTCCGCATAGTCCTGCATAGGAAGCAAACCGGAAATCCGCTCATACACCAGTGCCTTGATGCGACTCTTGTGCGCCACAAGGGCGTCTGGCGGCATTTCTGCCTTTGCTTCGATCAGGTGTCGGATCTGCTTGCAGGTCGTAGCCTCCAAAGTCCCTGATGTGTCCAACTCCTGGATGACCGAGTCCAAAGCATCCATGACTTTCTCTGTGATGACGGGGTCCTGCCCCCATCCCCAGCCTAGCTTTGCAAACTGACAACATGCCCCCCGCCTGCCCCACGCCTCTGTTGTCTAGCTGACGAGTGGCCCGGCATCCCGACGTGGCGTGTGAGACACACGCCTCCTCCTCTTCTGGGTGCGGGGCGTGCTACATTCTGGCTCCTGCTGCGGCGCAGGGTCCAAGATACTCTTCCCGTCTGGCCTCGGCTCTGTCCCCAGTCTAGTGCGCGGGTTCTCCAACCAGGCCATGTTGGACATCACGCACAAAGCCATGGATTCCGGATGCCAGCCGTTCTTCATGCAGCATGTGTTGATGGCGGACATGAGCTGTCGCGGCATCAAGTGTCTCAAAGAGAAATCTGTGTCCTCGCCAATCTCTCTGTGTGTTTGACAATCTTTGAAGATCTGCTCAAGTGTCAGTGATGCTGCTGTAAATTTCATCAGCGTCGCTGAAACCTTCGCTGATGTCTTCCGGCCACAGCGCCCTCATCAAGGTGTCTTCATTGACAGCTTCGTGAAGAAGGCGAATCTTGGCCCTTGTGGGGTCAGGCTCCTTCACCGACGCAGCCAGCCTGGCACCCTTGAGCTTGAAGCCACCTGCAAGCTTAGCGCCATGGGCGTGATGCCATGCAAGACACCGCATCAAGACGTCACACCACACAACAGCTAACAGCCACCACTTTTGTCTTCCACGCCTTGGTTAAGCATCGGGCAGGAGAAGAGGCGAGCTAGGCTCAGACCCCGTATGAAGCCTGTGCGCGCGGCTTCGCTGCGCTGTGAGCAGAGACCTGGCGCAAGCCTTGCGGCCGCCACCCCTGTCCTTGCCAATCTCTCAATGCACGTGCAAAGCAGGGCCCTAGCATCGTCTGACAAAGTGGGAGCCGACTCGTGCCCTGACTCAGGCGGCGGCCTGAGCCGCTGAGCAAAAATGCAAATCAGTGAAGAAAGAAAATGACTGCGGTGAGCGAGGCTCAGCACGGCAACCGCCAAGCAAACCATCTGACTTGTTAGACTGCTGCGAGCGGCCGCTGCTCCGGAGCACTCAGCCGGCTCAGCAGATCAGCATGATCAAACGTCAGATCGGTGCTGTCGCATGCCATGGTAGAGACCCTTCTCCGGAGGGCCAGAAGGTCATGAACTGGATCTCCTGCAACCACTGTAAGAGCACCAGGGTCTTGTACACGGCGCCTCTTCGCAGGGCCCTTCTTCGTGTTGCCCTGGCTGCCGACAGCGCAGTCCCGCCACAGCCTCTTGTACAAGGCCTCTAGTTTGAGGCGCTGCGCCCGAAAATTGTCAGTGCAGTGGAACGTGGGGCAGCTTTGGAGCAAGGATAACCCTGCTTCCAAGCGCGTGGCTTTGATCTTCCAAAGCAACGCTTCCAAAATGGGCTCCAGGGTTCGCCAGCCCTCGCCATCGGTTGCTTCCGGCACTGCCAGCAAAGCCCCGTCCACTCCTGTGAACGCCAAAATGGCGTTGTAAGGCCTCTGCCGTGCGCCTTTCCCAGAAGCGCATCAGCCTTCCAACAATTCGCTTGTTTAATTTGTAGTGGCCATCGTGTCGCACACCTTGGGCACTGTAGAGGCAGGCCAGCTTCTGCAGTGTCTCCACCATTGCAGCCACGGGGGCGGACAGCGCCTTGCGAAGGATGCTGCGCACTGCCTGAAAGCGCTTTGCGTTTGCATAAGTCGGCGGCGAGCTAGGCTCAGACCGCGTACAGGTATGTTCACTCACGAGCGGGTTTGATACCCACGGTCAGGTGCCCCCAAATAGTAGATGTGAGTACTTCCATAAAATAAACGCATTTCAGCCTCTCCACGCCTATAGTCATGCATGTCTCTTTTAGAATTGGTACCCCAGTTTTGTAGCTTTACAGGGAAAAAGGAAAACCAAAATTTTGAGCTCCCTAGAAAAAGACACCCAGTGGTTTTCCGGGGCCCAAGATTTGGCATTCCTTTCTTGAGCACGCAAGGGGCAAGGGCGAAGCGTGCATCAGCAAAGGCATTGGCGACCAAGCCGCTGGGCTCTTGGGCATGCTTGCGCACTGTACACCCAGTGTCCAAGGAGCCACGCCGCGGGCTTCTTGGCTTGCAGCAGACGCCAGAACACTTGCCGAAAAGATACTAGCCAGCTGGCGTCTTACGTGCCTGGCATTGATGTTCTCGTAGAAGATCAGGCACGCCTCCAAGAGAAAGCGGGATGTCAGCCAGTGTTCCTTCTGCTTTTTGGCCTGCATGACATCCCGGCAACAAACTGCCCTCCAAGCCCCATCCCTAACTCTGAGAAAGTGCAAAACACAGTCCAAACTCATTGTTTAGGGAGGACTTGTGAACTGAAGCGTCGGCTGCGCGGCCCAAACGCCTTGTGTCGCATGGCGCCCGGGACGGCCAGTCGAACATCTGCAGCAGTGACCGGGAAGTACTGACGAACACCCCGAGCCGCGCCCTCTCTTGCGCAGGTCTGACACCGCCAGGGCCGACGATCTAGCGCCATAGGATAAGGCAAGTCCCAAACCCAAAGCGGCTCCTGAGACCTCTTGTTGCCCCACACTGCCACGCGATGTCCCCATTCTTCAGCATGAGCGGATGCCGCTTGTGGCCGGATGTGTCGCACCGCTTGCGCCTGCCTCGGCGCGGCAGCAAAAGGCGAGGTCGCGTCGGCCTGGCCCTGCAAGCAAGCCGCTGCCACCTCCAAGGGGCGCGTGTCTTGGCCTGTGCCGGCCACCTCCAGCAACAAACGCTGCGCGTTTGCTTGCACGATGTGGAAGTAAAAGCGGACATTGCTAAGAGCATCTGCTGACACAGTCTGCAGCTTGCCTAAAGTGAACCTGCTGCCATCCCGCTGGGCGCGAACCAGGCCAATGTCTGCCATGACAGCCCCCCTGAGCATGAAGGTGTCCAAGATGTAGCAAGGCTCGCCGTGCAGGTCGGCAGACAGCCCCCTCTGCGGGCCTGGCCACGGCTGCCGGAGCATCAAAGCGGAAGAGGTTGCAGCTCTGCAGCGCCAGCAGCACTTCACGCGTCCGCCCGCTGGCCAGCCGGGCAGCAAACTGACGCAGCGTAGGCTTGCTGCTCGTTAGTCTCTCGCCGATTGGGGGCGCAAGCTCGGCAGGAGCGGCTGGCAGCGCAGCCGCTGGCCGTCGGCGCATCTTCGCGGCCTGCGCTGGACCTGCGGGCCGGGCTCCAGCGCCGCGGCCAACGTTTACAACCTGGAGGCTGGAAAGCCGAGCTCGCAGCGGCAAGCCAGCGCTCAGCAACAACTAACACAGAACAGAGCGCGCCTCACTCTCAGAGTCCGCTGCGGGCTCCTCTCCAAAGCGGCCGCCGATGACCTTCAAGGGAGCAAGGGAGCAAGCGCAGCCAAACAGAATGCGAGAGCGGAATGCCCGCTCCAGCCTGTCCGCCCCACCTCGTCCTCTGAATCCCATGCAGAAGCAGCTGCCATGTCACATGTCTGCCATGGCTACAGCGCGCCCAAGTCACTTGCTGCGCTGCGTTTCGCTGCGGGTCTTGTTTTTAAGCTCGATTATAAGCATGCAGCGGCGAGCGAGGCTCAGACCGCACAACATGCGTCTTATGACATTGAGCTACAGCAGCGGCCGCAGTCAGCACGATGCTTGCGCAATGTGAATCTTGCAAAACTGCTGCCTGTCCCGCAGCAGCACACCACGTCACGAAACGAATCGGAAGGCGTGCGGCCGTGTCGTGACTTTGGTCGTACAAAGCAGCATGACGGGCGCAGGCTGAGACCCACCAAAAATCATGTTTTTTGGTAGGCCCCCAAAAAATGTCCGAGCCCACGTCAAGAAGGCACCCGTAGAGACACCCTGACACCGAGACCTTCTGTGTAAGTTGCACCAACTTGCACCACGCAAGAAAGCTTCGCCCGTGCTCCCATCAAGCGCGCTGCTGCATCCAGCACCTCGTGACTTTGGTCGTACGAAGCAGCATGAACTGAAGTCAGTGTAATCGCTGTAACTGTACCCGATGGAGTCTGTGTGACAGCGTAGTCGGTGTGCCCGACGTTTTGGGTGTAGCTTGCATAACCGATGTAAACAGTGTATAACGGTGTAAAACGGTGTAAAACGGTGTAACCGGTGTAACCGGTGTAAACGGTGTAACCGGTGTAAACGGTGTAAACGGTGTAAACGGTGTAAACGGTGTAACTGGTGTAAACGGTGTAAACGGTGTAACCAGTGTAACTTTTGTACGAACACCTTCATGAGCAAGGGCTCTGTCCGAGCGACTTGTGTAACCGGTGTAAACGGTGTCACCGGTGTAAACGGTGTTTACCTTTCACGCGCAACAAAAGCGGTGTAACGGTGTAACGGTGTAACGGTGTTTGCCCGCCAACCAATGACACTGATTGCGCCCGCAATGCAAAACCATGTCCAATCCCCAACATTAGCCCAAGAACAAAAAAGGACAGGGTTCGCGGGTTTCTGCCCGCTTTGTGGGTTTGTGGGTTCTTCGAAAGGGTATCCGAAAAAGACCAACTCAAACACCAGACAGGCCAACTCAAACAACCACTTTTCTGTGGCTTTTGCGGGTCATGTCCAAGCTAAAAACTTGCCTTTGGTTCCCCTTTAAAAAACCTTGAAAAGGGGCACAGAAGTTTCAAACTTTCATGGAACATCTGGCAAGCGGGTTTTATCTCCATGACAACCAACCACCAAACGCTGACCCTTGATCAAACTCATCAAACCTCCAAACCAGAAACACGTCAGCGCAAAAACCATCCTTTACCCAAACCACACATCTACGCTCAAGGCTTCGCAAGTCAAGTCCACTCCCCTCCCCCCTTCCCCCCCCCCCCGCCCCCCAAAACGGTTCCCGGAGCCCGGGCCCGGGACCGTTTTATATCTGCAGCTCGAGAAGCTTCAGGCGCAGCTGCGCCTCGTTGCGCTCCTTGAAGCTTAAGGCCTGGAGTCGCCAAGCGCTTTCAAGCGCTGAAAGCGCGGAGAGCGTTTGGGAGCTCCAGCCTTTGGCCATTTGGCGGAACTTGAGATGCTTAGGGCTCTACAAAGCCCCTAAGACAGAAATCCTTACCAGTGGCCAAAATTCCATGTGAGAGTCTATGACCATATCCTTACCAGTGGCCAAAAGTCCATTTGAGAGGTTTATGACCACATCATAGAAATGGCCAAAAGTCTATTTGAGAGGTTAATGACCACATCATAGAAATGGACATCCTTACCAGTGGCCAAAAGTCTATTTGAGAGGTTAATGACCACATCATAGAAATGGACATCCTTACCAGTGGCAGAAAAAATCTAATCGAGAGGCTCATGACCATAAGGCCAAGTAAAAGTGTCTGTGACCAGAGGCACATACGGTATGATTGGGAAATTCAGGACCCAAAATTAGACATCAAACAATTCGGTGGGGATTCGGGATTGATGTCCAACCACTGTTAGATAGGTTCCAACTTGAGCTTCATAGCCATACTTCCATTTGCCTTTTTCGTCCGAAGGAAGCAATGAGAAAATCCAGCAGTGAAATCGAGTCCCTTTAAAACCAGGGTAAGAATAAAAACCCAACATCTTCAGCAAATGGAAGCCAAATGGGTTTGTCTCAAAGGACAGAAACAGCCCCAGTTCCTCCTGGCCCAGGCAAAAAAAAGGTACCTGGAGTCTCCATGACCCTTGCAAAATGGTTGGTCATTACTCAACATTTTGGGGTTGCTGACCCATGTTTAACGGGTCAGAAGGAGACTCCAGGCACCTTCACAGCCTCGGCTGGGGCCGATCGCTACTCGCTACTCGTTCGGGGCTCCAAAGGCTTGTGACCGTGAAAACATGGAGAGGTCATTCGCGTCGCTGCTGATTCAGCCATTCCTTTCTACAGGTTCTGAAGGATTCAACACCCAAGTATATATATATATATATGCATACATGCATACATGCTGTAGTTCGCAACCCCAAGACCCACTTTTTTAAGGGTAGAGAACTCAGGAAGACTCCAATTGTCGAAGCTCCGCACTTCAGATGTCTGGACTGCACGGAGTGCTAACTTTCGTCTCAAGGACAATGAAGGACCCCCCAAACTCTTCGGGAGGGGGGGGACAAACTGACTTGAACTATGTGAAGATTCCCCACAGAAATTGTCGCTTCGTGGATTCGGAAACAAGAGTTTCCGACCAAAAGCTCAAGGCTCAAGATCCAACCCAACAGCGTCCAAGTGTTTACATGACCAGCCTGGCAAAAACTGTCACGCGTTGCTTAGGGAAAATCATGGAAAACCAAGCAGGCAAGACGTTAAGCAGCTCACTTCCTGAGAGGGCGGGCCCAAACCCGTCCCCACACTTTTGATTTACTTCCAAAAGGGAGCCCGGAACGGGACTAGACTCCTAAAACAGAAGTCCGGTAGTGCAACAAAAATGGTGCGACCCCAAAACATGGCGATCAAGTCCGAGTCCCGAAACTTAATGTTGACCCAGGATTAATAAACCCGTCCCATTATTGGGGGGTGTTCCGTCCAAAAGTGGTCTAAATCCCCACTAAAAGGGGACCCCCCCTATTAATCAACCAGGGGATCTGCTTACTCCGGGGGTAACATTACTCTAAAACATGGTCATTTTCCTGGTGACTTCTTTTTAAGACAAGTAAGCAAGTGGTATACCATCAAAAAAACACGCTTAACATTAGGGAGTGAGTAGTCCTTCAAACCGGCGCATCCTTCGGCGCTTCTGCTCCGCGCTCCGCGCCTGGGCGTAAACTCGGACGGACTCCACCTCCACGAAGAAGGTGGCCACCGACACTGAGCCCCACATGTCCTGCGGCGCCGCGGGACCAAGGTGGGGCTTGGAACCAACCCGAGATGACAGAAAAAATGTTGTAGAGGGGCACCTTGATACCTCCTGAGGATGGCTTGGGGGTAGAAAGGGGTCCAAGCAACTCCTTAGAAGGTACTTGGACCCTCTGGGTGTGGAAGTGAGACATATATATATATATATATTTAAAGTAGTGTAGGCATTGCCAGGTATGGTTCTTATGTATTTCCCATATGTATACACACGTAAAAATATATGATTCTATATACACGTGTTGATATGTATTTTGAAGGAACCCCGTCAATGTGATGCGGTAGGCGGGAGTGAGCCCCTGAAACAGGTTCCATGCCGCGCATTGGAGTGATGTAGAAAGCGAGTGAGATGCAGGTAAGACTTGTACGGCCAATATATAAAGGTGTCGAAAGAATATGGGACACCGACATGTTTCACATGTTCCTCTGCGCCGGAAGCAACTACGGCCCTTTCTGCCTTAAGGCAGTAAACACGAGTGGTTTGAGGATCTTCGCGGCGGGACGCAAGATCTCGGCCGTTGGATCCGGTTCCGGCAGGCCATGAAACCAAGGCTTCGTTCATTAAACCTTCAGGATGGTCCAACTTGGGCCCCAAGGCCTTTCTTTTTATGAAAATTCAAGCCTAGGCCGGTTTTTTTCGCCAATATGATAAGTTGCGGTCGTAGCCTCAGTTACAATCCGCACATACTGGCTGCTCAGCGGAGCCATTCAGTGATTGGTGGGTTGTAATTCATACCACAGGTGAGGTGGGTAATGCCAACTCGGCCGAATATCCAGGTACGGCCTAAGGGCCCTCTTTTTGGCAAAGTAAAGTGTTATCTGAAGGTATTTGGTGAGGTATAGCGGGGGTTGCGTGTGTGTTTTGATTTCCAAAGAAACACGTCATCGACATGTCAACCCTAGTTTGCAAAGGGAGAACCCCAAATGGCAGCGGGTCACAAATATGTACCCAAAATGGGAATCCTGGTAAATGGAAACCTGGACTAAAACCTGTGGTGGTTTAATTTTGACTCACAGCCAAATGAGCCGTGGTCAAAATCCGTTTGGCGAACTTCTGTGTGCAAGAGACCGTCATGCTCCCCTTGGCTCTTTCTAGTATATCTCCAAGTGGTTTGCACCTGTGTAGCATGTAATTCGAGTAGTATATGTTGAGTATAGGCAGTATAGGCTCCTATATTGCCAGCATGGTTCTAGTAGTTACATCAAGAGCACATGTGTACCACATGGACCACATGTCTCGTGTGTGTGCGGGCTGACTTGTCTACCGTAATAAGCATGCATTGAGTGTGCGCCAGCTTCCCTTAAACAGCAACAGCCTGAGGCCACCTGACAGCAAACACACAAGGTTTCGGACATGAGAAGCGCACTTCTGGTTACACTCCCTCAGGCTAACTGCCGGAAGCTCCCAGAAGGCCATAAATGGAATCAAGTCTTCCATTTCGGGGTTCTGGGAGCTTCTATGGAATCGCCTCGGGGAGGGTACTTGTGTCTTGGACGATTTCGACATGTCGGTTTTGTCCAAACTGCAGACAGCATGAACTAAACCAAACCAAACAAATCAAACACATGCCATCCAGTTTGCAGCCCGAAGGCAAGGAATGGGGGTGTGCGAGGCCCTCCTGCCCCGCGCTGGTGCTTGGTTGGCTGTGGGTGGTTCGCAGGTCCGAGGCATGGTCTTGCGGGGCCATTTTGGTTGGTAGGTCACCACCCATTTTAGAACCTATTTTAGTGGTTGGATTGGGATGTTCACTGGGGGTGGGATTTGACCCATGGCCATGTGAAGGCACGAAGAAGAGGAAGTGACTCGGTTGAAGGGATTCAGGCGCTGGAAAGGGAGCACCATTTTGAGACACGCTGGACTTCATCACCTGATCGTTGCATGTTGCATCATATATATATACACACTGTTACATTTATATATATATATATATACATATATAGATAATATATTATCCGGCTCACGCAGTTCACGCAACAAGCGGCAGCATGCCAGGCGCGTTGCTTCATTTGTACAAGTCTGGCGTCCAAGACTAAACCTGCACTTGGGCCACACGTGTTCCACGGAAGGCTAAGGAGATTCGACAAAGAAACCCCCAAAAGGAAGAACAGTGGAGCCCTCTTTTGCGTCAAATGTCTTCTATGGGCCCAAGTACCTTCTCAGGATGCGGACCCAACCTTAGAACGTACCAAGACAAATTATGCGTTACGTGGATGTGCATTCTTGAGGCTACCTGAAGGTTGCTTTGAAGGGAAATCAAAGGAATATCCCCATTGTAGGGGTTGCCCCCATTTCGAATATTTTCCCAATGAAACCGAGAGATGACACACGTATGGGATGTCGACCTGTCAATACCATGGTAACCTGCCAACGCATCTTGAACTGGGGGTTGGGCCTGATGTTGACCCCATATTAATCAACGCTGGGTGTCCCTAGGTGTAGTGGGGAATCATTACTTTATATTGGAACACCCCTAGGGTTGACTAATATGGGGTCAACATTAGGGGGAAACAAGCTTGAAGTGGAAACCACCAAACAGGCGGCCCTGACCAAACCCCCAGGTCATCTTCCGTGAAGCCGCAAAACCACGAGAGCCCGCGGCATCCTTCAAGTACTGCGGCATCACTGCGATCGACACGTCAATGGTGTAGATGGTGCCGGGCCTCGGAACAGAGCGCGCTCTTTTGCCCTCTAAAGGCTGGCGCAGGCCGTGTACAAGAAGAACCCGGGGTTCGAATCCCACCACTGCACCGATCCAAAACACCAATTCAGTGACATCCATGCTGCGCAGTTTGGGGTCTCCTCTGAACCGATTTGACATATTGTAAGGCAGACTGCAGATTAAACAGAACCTCAAAACGTATTTTCGGGGTACCGCAAATGAGAGCCAAGTAGTGGCCTCCCTGTTATGTTAACCCCAAATCTGTTTCTCGACTCCTGCTTTCCCATGCGGTTGATGGACCCAACAGCAGGTTTTGAGTCAACAGAAACAAGGTCCCTTTCTCCACGTCGAATAACATCACCAGCCCGCTCAGACAGGGGGTCACTTGTAGTATGAGTTTCGATTCGGGGGCCCTGAGGTGGACCTCGAAATTTCGGGAGACGCATGTCCACCAACCAATTGCCAGGGCGTTCACCATGAAGATTCGTAGAGACGTCAAACTGGAAAATGAAACGGTTCTCTCTAAGCCACCAGAGCGAGCAACAGCTCGATCGCAACTTATCACCTATTGTACTTGGATGTTCGACCAAGTCAGTAAGTGTAACTCACGAACCAAGTTGAGGGGCTAGATTTGGATAAACACCACAACTCGCTAACTTCACTGAAAGCCCAAGTAGCCGATTTCGGGCTTTTACCAAGAGCTGATGCTCAGGAAAAGGCTCAAGAGACTAGTGGCCACGGGACTCTTCATAACTCTTTGGCTAAGAACGGGGCCCCTGGGCAAATCACCACAATTCCCCAATTGGACAAAAGGGAACCTCCCCCCAAGGACCTCCCGAATTGGTGTGGTGAAGCATTGGACGCCGGGGAAGTATGGAAGCTCAAAGCTGACCCCAGAATAAAAGCCGTCCTAATGGGGGTGTTTCCCTCTCAAAGGGGAACCCCCCCCTCAATGAAATCTGTCCTAATGGGGTGTTTCCCTCTTATATAAAGGGGACCCCTCCGATCAAAATCAATGCAAACTTCCAACTCAGGGATATCTGACCCGTCGGATCCCAGCTACCCTTCTAGTAGGCAACCAGCTACCTTTTTGTGAACCAAAACATCTGTAGGTTGTATTTACCTATGGACCTGGACCCCCAAAGGACCGATTCTTTTTTTCTGCCTTTGACCCCCAAAAAAAGGGGTACAAAGGCAGAAATAAGGGGTCCTTTGGGGGTCCAGGGAGGTAAATGGATCCACTGGGTGACTTGTCGCTGCCTTGGTAAATGAACTCCTTTTCGCCAAAAAATCCGCGTCCAAAGGGCTGAAGCGTCATGGACTTGTCTCTGGCAGAGGTCACATCGCCCATGGCTTCCTGCGACAAAAACATCGAAGCCAGGGCTAAACCTGCGAAACCTGCGAAACCTGCATATCCTACCTGCGACCTACAAATAAAAGGCGCCTAAGGGTCTCGATTGTTTTTGGGCCTTCAAAACTGGTTGTTTTCAAGGGCCCCTCAGGAATTGGTCGGGGTTCTCCATGGGAGGGTCCAAAGGTGTGCACTGGAGGGGTCATGACCTTTTTCTGGTTGCTGTAACGCCCGCCCTCTCTGCAAAACGACGAACTGTTGTTTGGTCCAATTGGGAGCAACCCAGCTGCTTCCCAAACTGTCCAAAGATCCAACCCAAACCAAATAGCCATGGAGTCTTGGGACCACTCAAAACGGGCACCCCAATTCACATCACCCCTCACCACCCCAAAGAAAGACGTGTTAAGTGGTTCATCCAACTTCCGGTGCCACCGGAAGCCCCCTCAAGGTTCAAGCTCCCGACTGTGTTCGGCCACCTGGGAAGAAAAGCCGCAAGAAACTCGGCCTGAGTAATACGCCAGAGAAAAAGGTTCCTCTTAGTTGTCTTGTCACCGGCTACCTTTTACCCCGACGGGAGCGATGTCAGCAGGGATGGGCCATAGGGCCATAGCTTGAACCGACTCCCTTAAGAGTGGCCGGGAGCGGGGGCCCCAATTTAGACGACAAACCTGAGCAAAACAACAGCTGGTGAAATATGAACCCAACCAGTATTTCAACGGCACCGTTTCACAACCCCCCTTGCCTTTTATGATGGCTTGATGAACCCCAAGGATCTGTGAAGATCAAACTAGGGGGCAAATGGATGTTCCACCCAAAATGCAGCCCTAGGTTATGCCCCATGGCCATGTGAAGACCTGGTTTGGCCAGATCTTAAGTCCCAACTTGTTCTTTGCCACTCAAATGGTCCAGACCCAAACCTTGGTTGACTTTGGAAGGGGAGCAAAGATTTAAATCTTAGCAGTTCAGTGGTTGGATTTCAACCACTAAACCACAGTAAGCCAAAATGGGACTAAAATGTGTCCCAACGACCATGAAAAACTACAGTCGGGAACGGACATGCTCGATTCTTTCGCCGAACTGGCTATGGGTCAAAATCCAAATCGTACCCCCAGTGAACATCCCAATCCAACCACTAAACTAGATGAAAATGGGTGGTGAATTCACCTAGCCCGAAATGGGATCCCATTGGTTGGAACCACAGCCAACTCTCCGATCCGATCCGATCCGGTCCTCCAGGTCCACGGTGAAGGGAAAGACCGGGAGCTGCTCGATGCCCAGGGCCCTGCAGTCCGCTCGGTGCTCCGACCAGTAGCTCTGCTCCTCGGAGTTCGTAGTGGCCCAAGTTTTGATCCGGGAGCGTGACGAACTTTTAGTGGGACATATGGAAACTACCACTGAAGACTAAAGGGCCAAAAAGCTAAGGGGATCAGATGGTTGTGGTGGTCAAAACCGTTTTGGGATGCCATTTTGGTTGGTAGGTGAATTCACCACCCATATAAGGCTTCCTGTCTTAGTGGTTGGATTGGGATGTTCACTAGGGGTACGATTTGGATTTTGACCCATGGCCAGATTTGTGGAACGTTTTTTGACTCACTTCCGATCGAGTGGATTGGACATCCAAAAAAGGTAGCCGTGAACTTTTCGTGTACCGAAATGATCCAAACCCGAAAAGTTCGCGGAACTCCTCCGGAAGCGAGTTGAGGAATCGGATCCCCCCCAAGCCTGCGATCCCTGCAATACGCGAGGACTGTCCGAGTTCGGGTGGTGGGAATGGACCCGTTTTGGGGGGATTCCCGAATAAAAGGAAACCACAAGGGATAGTTTTTCTCCGTGGGCTTCTGCACCTTGCTCTTCCCCGTTTGTGTTTGTGATCCCACGCTGCTCCTTTTGGCTCTACAGAGAAACCAGAAGGCTACTGTGGGGTCCCCCTCATTGGACACACACACACACACATCATATTCAATATTAGCCATAATTTAGCGGTAGTACGCGACGCGACCATTTCTTGAGCAAACAAGATAATCATGAAGGGGAGTGAACAATGATGTCCACCACACTACCGAAATGCGAAAAGCATCATTCTCCAACGAGATGGCAAAACAACATGACAATCAACAGGTTCAAACATACACCTAGGCGACTGCAACCATCTTTATGGACCCCGATTCGCCCCCCTCCCCCGCCCCCCTCCCCGAGAAATGCGGCAACTGAAAAGCCGCCAAGTGATTGAAGCGGAGCATACCCCGTGAATGACGAGGACCTCCCGCAATCTACGGAAGCCCCTTAAATTGTTCCAAGCAGTGCTGGTTTGGATACTTAATGTTGACCCTACGTAGATGAAAAAGCCGTCCTGCTGGGGGGATGTTCACGCTAAAGGTGGTCTGAATCCCCATCAAAATAAACACTCCCCAATCAAAATCAACCAGGGGTTGTTAGTCCGGGGCTTATTAGTCCGCTTGTGTTTTTGAGGGTACCGTTTTGGGGGTGTAAAAAAGAGAACAACATAGGGAACCCAGATACACCGCAATCCAAGGCACATTGCACTGCAGAACCTCCCGCAGCGTCCGCTCGGTGCTGGGCCTTTCCAACCAAACGCTGCAAGGAGTGGTGGGGTGTCTCAAGGGGCCCCAACAAATGTCTGGTTTCCTGATTAAAAGGGTGTCCCTATGTTTGGAAATGCCAATGTCTTTCTGGTCAGCTTGACCCAATCAAATACCTTCCGAAATGCTCGCTTGTCTGTGCGAATCTTTGTGTGAGAGATCTGAGCTCAACCGGTCCGAATGATGCCGTACTGGGAGCGACCAACCAAACCAACCAAATGCCAACTCAAATCGAAACATAGGGAAAATTTGCACAACCTCACCCATCCGAAGCCGCTAAGATCAACTTTGCTCGGAACTGAACTGTCAGAACCGTGAACAAAACCAGCTGTGACGCCGTTTGGCCGGAACATGTTCTCAAACCTTTTGGGCCTTGGCGAGCTAACTCAACAGGTAAGCCACCGCATCGCGGAACCGTGAAAAAACGTTTGGGGCCTTCCTGGACCCCCAAAGAACCCCTTATTTCTGCCTTTGTACCCTTTTTTTTGGGGTCAAAGGCAGAAAAAAGAGGTCCTTTGGGGTCCAGGTTGGCAAGAATGAGGACACCTGCGAACTGAAAGTTGAAACACACAGCCAACTTAACTTAAGAGGTAAGTCCATCTATTCCAGTCTCTCTCGGGGGGTAAAAAGGCTTGACAGGAAAGACACCTGCTACCCGTGCTTGTTTCTTGCCAGCCGAGAAAACAACATGTGTTTGTTGGTCCCGTGTGGCTCCCTACTTGGAGTCTCTATAAGTCCATTGCCCCGAAAGGCGAAGACTTCAGGTATGGCGGATGCCACAGGAGCATTTTCCAAGTATATCACAACAAAAGCCACAGGAGAACATATGGCTGTGGGTCAAAACCAATAGTACCATTTGGGGGTAGGTGCACCACCCATTTTAGTCTATTTTAGTGGGGATTGGGATGTTCACTGGGGTACGGGCTTGTGACCTTCCACATCGATTCTCTTGTTCATACCACAAGTCCTCCTTGGCATCCACCGTACCTTTCGCGCGAAGCATGTGAAGGGTTACTATCCGGACTTAGCTCAACCATCCGCCAATAAACGGTGAGCAACCCTGTTCTTCCATATGCGTTGTTTGTTCCTCTGGGGATTTTTTTTCAGCAGTGTATTCAATTCGATTCGAAATCATCAATGCCAAAAATCCTAGATGGGCATGGCTCCAAATAGGAATCGGCCCAAAATGGAAGCTCCAACCTGTGGACCGTATCCTGGCTCTGTCTGTTCTTTTTTGAAGTCACACCCGAATATGGGTGTGTCTTGTGTTGAAAAACTCCCAAAACTGACGGTTTTCCTCTTGCTCTCCCTTCAAACCAACCTTCAAGGGCCTCCAAAAACGACACGCCAGATTTCCCTCTTCAATTCAAACGTCACTTGGGGCAATGTGAGGGGGACACCAACAACAAAAACACCCCTGACAAAAAGTCGGAAAAACAAGGGCACGCAGCGTCGATGCTTTGCCTCGAAACCACCCCAGCCAACCGCTGAGTTCCCGGGCCACCACTTGGGCTGACCTGGCGCCCAAACTTGGCCCGATGGGGAAAAGACATGGCAGAGGTGACGGTTTTGGTGAGAAAGGTCCCAGGCGTGTCGGGTTTCTTATGGGTAAATGGGCCCCTCTTACTTTCCTGTTTGTGGGATGGTCAGTCCACTCTAAAATAGTTTTGGGGACGGTCTCCGCTGTTGGGATTGATTTTTACTCCATGAAGTGGAAACTCGATTGTAGAAACCCTCATATTCAATTCGACGGGTTCCCTGCACACACACAAGGGAGTTGTTCTTTCCCAAACAGGGGCATCAAACTAAACCCAACAGCACATTGATTGGTCATGTTACACCCAATCACACCTGGGTTGGTTGAACCGACCCCAAGCAAAAGCCAAACCTGTTGCTGGACGTGGCAAGCCATTTCCCAATAGGGCAAACGGCGAAAGCACGAACCAAGAAGCAATCAACATACAGACATGTTCTCCCAATCAACATACAGACATGTTCTTCGTTCGGAGCGTTGCAGAAAAGACCACACTGTTCCGCAAAAAAAACAAGTTACCTTTCTATTTGCCACTAAAATGGTGTTCCTAAAAAAATATAAAGTCCAGGAACTCAGGGAGTGAGTTTAGGGTAGATTACAAATTGTGGCCTATCAATCGAACTCTCCCCCATTGTGACGATTACGTTTCTGCCTGTCATTTGCCGGCCACTTGGTTTGTCCAGTCGATTTTCCCATCACCTACGTCTTCAAATCGTGCAATCCTCTTCGAAGACCGGGGAAACCAGGAAGCCAGGAAGCCAACCAGGCAACAACAACACTTCTTGCTGTGGATGTTTGTTGCCGAGTTAGGAAGTGGTCAGCCACCTGGGTCATAACCCAGCAATAACAAGTTAACACCACTTTGGGGGAGTTGTAAGCCGGTTATAACTTATGTTACCAAAGACATAATACTAACTTGGCGAATCGAACATACCTAAGTAAAGAATCAATCTCGGGGCGTTGGGAATGAGCCGTTTGAGATTCTTGCTCAAAGGGTCATTGTACTTCGGAAGCGGTTAGGCCGGGTTGTAGCCCAAGAAGACTCATAACAAGATGTGGGTTGTAAACAGGCTTAGCCGATTACCAAGAAAAATGCCCCTTTAGGAAAACCACAGACTCTTTAGCATCATTGCTTCAGGGACCGCTCGTTACAGGATCATGGGGAACCATGCCAATAACAGGTTGCCCCACGTCGCACATACATCAAATAGTTTTAGCGGATTCCTCCGAGCATGGCTTTCATGAAAATCCGCAAAGGCAATGATTCTCTGGTGCTTGGACACCTCAACTGGCTCACGTGTGAGTCTGTTCGTGGTAATGTGGCTGTCCCCAGCAGCCAAAGTCGACATCATCCCTTTCTGACTTGGTCAAGGGATCCCTAATCCGTGTTTGTAGTGGGACGCCACTAGGGAAACGACTAACACCCGTGCTTCAATCTGCTTGGTTAAGCCCCCTGGCAAACACAACAGATATTCTTAAACAACTGGGAGAGTTTCAATCTGCTTGTAGCAGGGATCCTTACATTATACACCTGAACATTGCCTTGCAAATGGTGGTTTCCCTTTATTTTGGTGGAAAAAGCCATGTGTCAAATGGCAAAATGTATCTTTTAAGGAGCCCTGTGTAGTAAGATGGCCATCCCCAGAAGTTGACGTGATCTTTCCACATCGCCTCGTTGCACCAGCTGCACCGTTTTCTCCACATCCATGTGGATCTCGATCAGGGGCCTATGGATCTCAACACGTCGCAAACCGGAGGCATCAAGACACCCAAGGAGGATAGGGACGTCTTACACAACAGCAGGGCAAGAAAGAACGAGTAAAAAAACCGCGGGCACAAACAGAGTGAACAGAAAAGACCTGAGCAGAAAAACAAAATAAAAGCAACAGAGGGATGAACGAGATGGGTACAACATATGGCGGAAGCGGACGGGTCCAAAAAGGTCAAGGAAAGCAAAAAACAAAATGGCGGGAAAGATTGGGACAGGATAGATAAACCTGTCTGGTGCAAGTAGGCAGGTAGCAAATAGGTACGTGGATAGGCAAGCATGTACAGTACAAAAGTATGTATGTAAGTACATTCGTATTTTGCATGTACTATGTACGTTTGTGACATATGTGCGCTATCAACGTTTGTCGTATGTACATGCGTGTGTCCGTATGCACGTGCGTACATATGTACGTACGCTCATACGTGTGTATGCAGGTATGTAAGTAGGTCTGTGTCTGTATGTGTATGTCTGTACGTGCGCATGTGTGCATGAACGCATGCACGCATGCATATGTATGCATGTATGCATGTATGCATGTAGGCATGTATGCATGTATGCAGGTATGCAGGTATGCATGTATGCATGCATGCATGCATGTATGTATGCATGCATGTATGATGTATGTATGTATGTATGTATGTATGTATGCATGTATGTATGTATGTATGTATGTATGTATGTATGTATGTATGTATGTATGTATGTATGTATGTATGTATGTATGTATGTATGTATGTATGTATGTATGTATGTATGTATGTATGTATGTATGTATGTATGTATGTATGTATGTATGTATGTATGTATGTATGTATGTATGTGTATGTATGTATGTATGTATGTATGTATGTATGTATGTATGTATGTATGTATGTATGTATGTATGTATGTATGTATGTATGTATCTATATGTATGTATGTATGTATGTATGTATGTATGCATGAATGTATGTATGTATGCATGTATGTGTGTCTGTATGTATGTATGTATGTATGTATGTATGTATGTATGTATGTATGTATGTATGTATGTATGTATGTATGTATGTATGTATGTATGTATGTATGTGTGTGCGTGTGCATGTATGTATGTATGTATGTATGTATGTCTGCATGTATGTATGTATGTATGCATGTATGCAGGTAGGTAAAACTGTATGTATGTATGTATGTATGTATGTATGTATGCATGTATGTATGTATGTATGTATCTATGTATGTATGTATGTATGTATGTAGGTAGAACTGTATGTATGCATGCATGCATGCATGCATGCATGCGCTTACGTACGCACGTACGCATGTATGCATGTGTGTATGTGTGCATGCGTGTTTGTGTGTGTGTGTGTCTCTGTGTGTGTGTGTGTGTCTATGTTTGTATGTGTACATGTGTAGATGTGTGTATGTGTAGATGTGTGTATGTGCATCCATGCATGCTGTATGTATATATATATATATATGAACTCAGATATATATATATATATATAGGTATCTGTGTGTATGCGCATGTACATGCATGTATGTCGGTTGGTCTACAAAATTATATACATATATACACGTCGCCGTGAATCCGTTTGAATGGGCCTCCAGATCTACACCTATCCTTAGTACCTGATTTGGCAAGGCCATGTGGTGCTTCGGATTGGCTATACCTTCCATAGGCTCCCTCTATCTCCAGTTTAAGCATCGCCCCACTAAAAGGGGAGCATATGGGTGAGGCTCAAAATTAACCAGGAGGGGCATTACGCAGGTTTTGGTACCCATGTTTCCACATACCAGGGCTCAAGCCATTTTGGAATTCCGGCTTTTTGAGAACCACAGCCATATAGAGAACCCTGTCTAAAAAGTGAACCACTATGCTTCACGGACCGCTTGATGGCACCTGGTCTTCATCCGTGCCCGCATGGTTTTCCGACTACCGATTGCTTACTATATGACGAAAAATTGGCCCCCCTCCATTTGTTTGATAAACGGGACACCTCCCTTTGAATGGTTTCAAAAACAAAAAACCCTCCAATTGCTGATATTTTAAAAGGGATTAAAAGGGACACCTTGGTTGGATGGTTTCAAACAACTCGCTTTTGAATGGTTCAAAGGGACCCCTCTTTGGAGGTCTTACAGCGACCTTCCTGGAATTGACAGGAAACTATCGTTTGCGGCTTAGATCAGAAGGACCCCTCTCACTCACTAAATGGTCAAAGCAACGCCGACTCCCTTGAGTGCCATCGGATGATTGTTAAAACTCGATCCCACATGTGTCCTTGATTTTCTTGCTGCCATCGCAAGGGGCCATTGTAGTCTTAGAGTGGCTATTGGCGATTGGGAGCCAAGGAGTCAGGGCCATGCCCCTATGGCTCCCCTTAGGATGGCTCGAAAGCCATCATTTGGCTCGTCAAACTGTACCCGTGAACATCAAAATCGGTGGCAAATGGATGTTCCACCCCAAAATGGAGAAATCCATAGGTTATGCCCCATGGAAATTTACAGTGCAGTTTGCACACCCAACCAACAGGCACATGTGCAGAGTTCAACCAGGAAATGGGTGAGACATCCACAGTTGTCAATTGGGGCGTGCTCTTGGTGAGCGTATCCTAAACCTATGACCTAAATATTATCTTTGTTCATAGGTTTAGTCAATTGCAACGATGACTCTAATGGTCCCAAACTTAGGCCCAGCACTAAGTGATTCCCTAGAGTTCAACCAGCGTTAACAGAACGGTTGACCCAAATTAGATGATGACAATCCTTAGGTCAACGATACCCTCCCACCAACTAACATGGAAGTGTACAAAGCCCCTTTCCAACAGGAAAGTAGTCTTGCCTGCGGGTGTCTGTGCACTTTCATTAGTCGGTGGGAGGTAATTATTTGTACAAACCCCCTGTGCTTTGAGGCCGGTTCGAATCCCAGGGGATCGTTACTCATTGAACTTCCGAGCGGCACAATGGTGGGGCTGGACGCCGGAAGCTGCTCCAGTGACACTCCCGTCTTTGACAGCACCTTCCGGTTGTATCCTGGCGAAGGAAAATCTACCATCCTAGGGTACCTTCCCCATTCTTTCTAGAAAACCTCCTTTGAAACCCAGGTTGCAAACGGCTCCGGATTCTGGCAAGAAGCGATGGTTGAAAAGAATGGAAAAGGAACCAAGCCCTACCATGGCACAAGGCAAAGACATGTTTTGGCCGCTTCAGGGGGCTTCAAAAGAAAGTTGCAGAGAGACTTGCTGAGAATCTCAGCAGGGAATGACCCCACGGCAATCCCTTGTGGTTTCGTAGGGACTGCCCGTCCGAAAAAGTGCATTCCCAACATTCGGAACGGTCATTCCCTACTGAGCAGCATCAAGAAGAGGATGCGCTGCTGAGGTTCCAGAACTTCAGGGATCCAATGTCCGTTGTTTAAGGAAGCTTAAGCTAGGTCCTCCAGTAGAGAGGTTAGAATAAGGGTACCCTTCTTCGGTAGTGTTTTTTGGTAGAGGAACCCTCCCCCAAAAAAGGGTAAACGGGCACTACGGGGGCAGCTAGTCCATTGCTTTAGGAGGCTTCAGCATCACAATGGAAGCTGAGCTTCCTCTTGGGGTGTTGAGAACATATCGGCTCGGGCAATTCATCGCCCATTTCGGCCCCTTCGTTCATCCAGGCATCCAAGGGACCCTCTGGGAGAACGGTCAGAATGCTAAACAGAAAAAAGTCCATGAACTCGGGGAGTGAGTCATTTTTTGAGGCAACCACCCCCCCCTCACAACGCATGGGTGTGGCTCAAAATTGACCAGGAGGGGCACACCGCAGGTTTTGGTACTTGTTTCCACTTACCAGGGTTCAACCCATTTTGGAATTCCGGCTTTTTGAGAACCACAGCCGCATGGCTTTCCTTTGGTCTCCCTTCAAGGCAGCCTCCCAGACCGCAGTTTCGATGTCAGTCTCTCTCCCAAACGTGTGCGTGTTGCGGGTGCCTTTTCGCTTTCGCGGGTCTTTTACAAAGGGAAACATAGGGAAACCAGAAGCAGACCGCCTGTTTTTTTTCTTTTTTCGGAGCTCTCCTATTCTCTGGGATGAATGATGTGTTGGCAAGGTAAGTGAAGACATGTCTGTCTTGCGAGCACCCCTTTGTCCTCTTGATTTGGAGGCTGCTTTCTGTGGATCAAACAGTGCAATCCTTGCACGGGAGATCATGCTCGGATTTCCTAGCGGTTTCGGGGGACGCCATCTTACATTCAGGTCCTGAGTTGTCAAAAACTCACAGACACTCCCGAAGTGTCCTGCTTGGTTTACCTTTTTAACCCCTTGCCAGCAACTCAAAGAGAACACGCAGGCAAATCAAGGGTGCTGCTCCTTTCTGCCTTTTTTCCCCCACCAGTGGTACCAAGTCCCAAGAACACGACGCTTGACATAACCCCCCGTTCGAAGGGGTCCACAATTTGGCTCGGCACACCCAAGTCGTCCAACTATTACCAGCAGCGATAGGTTCCCTTCACATCTTCTCAAGCAAAGGACAGAATTTGCGCGGTTGCAAACCCAGGCTGGGACGAAGTGAGTTTTGGATAAACAAACTTGGAATGTTTTTTTTTTTTTTCACAAGCCAAGTTGGGGTCCTTAAGCAATTGGACGATTTGGGGGTTGATCAGTATTCCCGGCCTCCATTTAGTGGGAGAAAACAAATCTTTTGAGCGGTTTCCCCCAATCCCATGTTTGTCGGCGTTTGATCAATCCCCATGTCCGAGAACAAAAAACAAACTTGGATTGTTGTTCACAACCCAGAGGGGTCCTTAAGCAAATGAACAAACTTTCCGGTGAGTCCTGAGTGCTCTCCCTTGTACAAGGTCTTCCCCGTGTAGAGCACCTTCACCGGGCACGGAATTTTGGCATCCTGCGCCGCGCACAGCATCGGGTCCTCGGGCCGCAGAAACCCCAAACAGCGGATTTCCATGGGACAAACCTTGGCCGGAACCCCCTTCCAAACACAAATGAAAGGATCTAAGAAACCAACTACAGGAAGTTCGACTGATTTTGGTGGGAATTTGCCAAGTTTCCTGTAGAATTTCCTGTAGCTGGTTTGTATGAAAGGAACGATTGGAGGTCTAAGAGATATTTAAGAGGGCACTCTTTTTGCTAGTTGATGACTAAGGTTGTTCCTCTCCAACAAAAGAGGAAAACATGGGGAAAAAAAGTACGACTGGAGGTTTGGGTGGCCACAAACCAAACACCATCCACCAGATTACAGGATGTGGGTCCTGGGGTGGCAATCTTGGAATCTGCTTTCTTTGCTCCGCAGAAAACCGAAAAGTCTCTTACTCCCGCGTCCGCTTCCGGTGCCCATACCTTCAATCGTCCAAACCTTCAGAGTCACAAGGGCTTTGTGGGCAAACCACACACACGAATTCTCCTCATACACATGGCTGTGGGTCAAAACCAATGGTACCATTTTGGCTGGTGGGTGAGTTCACCACCCATTTGAGGCTTCCTATTTTAGTGGTTGGATTGGGATGTTCACTGGGGGTACGGTTTGGATTTTGACCCATGGACACATCATTCAGCAGCTTGGGAAACGACCCACTCCTTTAGCCTAGGCTTCCAGTTGGTTACGACCCCTGGAACAAAAAACACATATTTCCAGTAGTGAAAAAAACCCTTTAAAACCAATAAGGGAACATACAAAAAATATTCATTTCAGCAAATGGAAGTCATTCAGCAGCTTGGGAAGCGACCCACTCCTTTAACCCAGGGCAAACCCAAGAAAGGTCGCCCAGCCCTGGCCGGGACATCATGAATCATTCCGTAAGAAAACGAATCCATACAGCTGCCAAATGCAAAGGCTTAAAGGGAACGCGGAATCAACACCAGAACATCCATGGTAGCAAAAGTCCACCATTATTTTTGGCAACCCAATACGTTACCCTGGATTTACCAGGGTAAGTATCGTTTGTTTACTTATATATATATATACACACGCAGCATAGGAGTTGGCATCCACCGGATGTGTACTACCAGGAGAAGTTTGGTAGGGTGTTCTTTCGAATTCAGGATCATGGCGCAGTTCAGTCTGGGGCTTGGGTCGGTCCTGTCTTGGTAGGTTGGTTTCTGGGTTGTGGTGTGTGACACAATTCAGGCGAACTTAACGGTGATGACTTTGAGGGCTATGTTTCGCCAGATTTCGTGGGGCTTGGTTCTTACTTTGTGTTGCTTTTAGGATTGATGTAGGCAGGATTGGGGATGATGCGTTTGGGGAGCCAGTGTCGGAAACCTTTCGCCGGGTGTGAGGCTAGGTCTCTGTTCGGCTAAGATAGTTGTGGGCAACGCTCCGGAACCAGCCAACGCGAAGAAATGCCACAACTTCAAATCAGGGGCACGACTAATTCTTGAAGGCTTAACCTCACAACTCGGGATCTTTTGGGGGGTGGTTTGATCTTTTGGGGGGTGGCAAACCAAGGGCCCTGGTTGTCCCGTTAACCCTTGTCTCTTGGTTTTCGGAGGCAAGGTGGTTTGAACAAATCTAGCAACCAAAACACACCAAACACAACAAAGCAACCAACCGCAAGCAGCAAACCAAGCAACAACGCGAAAACCCAACAACACACCAACCAGACCCCACCCAAAAGCTCCCCCGTGTTTTTTTTTTTTTCCGCTCACCCGAAAACCCCGAAAGGTCGAGGTCCACCCGAGGAACAAAAAACTCCTCGCCTCCGACGCCGAGGCCGAGGGGCGTAGGAGAGTTGCACATCTCCGCCGGCGGGGGCGCCCTCCGAGAAAATCTTTTCGGTCTCCTCTCAGGGGCTGGCGGGAATGGGGCGGATTGGAATGGCTGGTGGGAGGGGCGGGAATGGCTGGTGGGGGAGAGCGAGGGGGGAGAGGTTTCCTCTTGGCGCTTGAGAAGTGGGATGGTTTTTTCTTGCTGGGTCTCAGGGAACGAGTCCCAAGTGAGTTCATTCCTGCACTCCCTGCTGAGCACCACGTCTTACGAGGTCTTGGGTTCAACGCGGGGAGCTGAACTCCGACCTGCACATGAAAAAATATGAGTTCACACGGATAAAACTGCCCTGCGAAATTCAACAATGTTTGTGTATTTGCAGGGAAATCATCATTTCAGGGTTCTTAGGTGGTGCAGGATTTCGTCCAACCACAGGACACACTTTATTATCTGAGACCTCCACCCCCGACAGTCAGGTCGATACAATTACTACTTTTTGTCCTTTTTCTGGGAGCAAAAGTCAATGTTGTGCTCGGTACCCCAAGGTGGAGTTAAAAGAAGGGGATCTCTAAGAGGAATCCCTAAAAGGGGGTCTATCGTTGTGGCCCAAGGTAGAGTTAAATACTAATCCCTTCCCTTCCGAATCCCTTCCGAATTCCTTGAGGGCACTAACAATCGTGGGCTACATCCAGCCAGTTGCAATTTTACGCCTAGATCAGCTTAGTTGGTGGTAGGGAGCCCGGTGGTTAGGTGGTTAGAGGTGGTTTCCCATTCACCCTCTGCAAGAATAGGGGGCACAAAGCACCAAACCACCAATCCAACCACCAACTAAGGCGTTGGTTGCCCATTGCAGCTAGTGGCTGAGCCAATCACCTGAGGGAAGTCCCCGATCACATGGAACAGGAATTGCAGCAGGGACTGCAAACATGAGGTGTTCAATGCAATCTGCCTCATGATCGTTTTGACCCCGTCTCAAATACGATTGCTATAATCTTGAAACACAAATGAGGAACTTGGATCTCTGTTTCCATGCGTAGGGGTACGGTGGGCGTGCGGTGGATGCCCTGAATATTGCAAGTCAACCAACCAGGCTCAAACACAACACCGTTGTTGGCTTTGCTTGCAATATTTAGGGCATCCATCTTACCCAGCTTAGGGTATATAATGTTGAACCCAAATTAATCAACCCCTGTTTATTAATATGGGGGTGTTCCCCTATTGATGAATCCCACTAAGTTCAGCGACACCCCATATGATTGAACAGGGGTTGACTAATCTGAGGTCAACATTACAAAGTTGAGCCCCGTGAATTCAGCGCACAATGGGAGCCACATCTGCGACAACGGCGGTCCTCGGCAGTCTTGTCCCAGGTAAAGAAGAAGCCTCACTTCACATGCCCGGATTGGCCCAAACAAGTCCAACCACCAAAAGGTGCAATTTGCACATTTGCTGAAGTTTTCTGCAAAAAAAAACATTATATTTGCAGTGGCGGCAGATCCCCATTAAAAGCAACAAGGGAAAACAACACATATTCTTGCAGAAGGGGATTCTTAAGTCAATGTAAGAGCACCAAACGGTGATTTGCACAATTGAACTCTCTTGCTTCCCCGGCACCATCCTACATGTTTTTTTCTACGCTTTAGGACTCTGGTTGCACCACAAAAGGAAGACATGGGTTTGTCTCGATATGGGGACGGTTGAGTGGAACCCAAAGGTGATGTTTTAGAAGCACCACGAAAGTGAGACATACCTGACCAGCAAAGCTACACACAGCTAAGTTTGAATTTATGTTGCAAATCCAACATACAGGTTGTATGAGTCTTGCCTTGGGGTCTCAAAATGGGGACCCGCCAAAATGTTGGCTTTCCTTTTGCCCCCGCTTTCACCCAACCCCAAACAGGGCAGCCTAAGAGACAAACCCACATAGGAAGCCTTGATTTTCTCATACACCGGTGAGCAACCGGAGGTGTTTGGAAAACCAGTACAGCGAAAAATCAACTCATATTGTGCGTGAATGTGTGTGTGTGTGCGCTTCAGGGAAACCTTTTCACCTTGGCTTAAAGGGAAACCAAGACACACAAACAAAACACCATTTACCGGGGGCGTCCTATCTTGCCACATACTACTCAGATCTGAACGTCGTCTCAGGCCATTATTCCGGGTATGGGTCTGCTGCTCGTCAGGCACCCATGTTAACCAACAAGCACGGACTGGCAGGAAGCGAGTATGGGTCTTGTTTCCTTATCTAGTCCCCGCTCTTTCTTTGCCCGAAACTTGTTGGAACCATGACTCCAAGAAGGTGCCAAACAGGACAAAAAACAACTACGACTACGCTCCTCCCAGCAAGATGGAATCCCCCAAAGGGTCCTGAAAAACAGAAAACCACTTTGTTCGGAACCAACACTTGGATGTTAATGCATCGGATCAATAGAAAAAGGCAAAGGCAACAGTTTTTGAAATTGAGCAGTTTTAGTCAGAACCCGTCTCCCCACCAAAACAAGAGAAAAAGGGTACATCCAGCTTTGGTTTGACAACTATGGGTAGCGCCCCACTGAAAGATTGAAGGGAAGCACAAACCAATCCAACCAAAGTTAAAGGCTAAAAAAAGATCTAACCCACCAGCAGCCAACATGACATAAATTATCATTGATGTGTCAAAATCGGGGGACCCCCCCCCCCAAAACAAATGTTGTGGTCTTCCCTCTGGTTCGCTTTCTTCACGCCCATGTTTTTGGCAAGAACTCCTGGTAGCTTCCTTCAGGATCTTCGGCGGAACTAAACCAACCAACAGCTACAGCCAGCCTTCTTGTCTGTTTCGTCTGGGAAAAATGATAGATTCCAACTTGACCCACATGGGAAAAAACAAAAACATGTCCTGCAACGCCAACACCTCAGTGCTAGGCTCAAGAGACACCAGCAGTTTCCGGCTTCCCCAAAGAAACCGCCGACCGAATGATTTTAGCCGCATCCTCTCCCTTTTTCCAGCCCGGTGGCTGGTCAAGGTGTCCAGCATCCATTCCGGCTTATAGATGGAGCCCTCCCGTCGGTTCTCCGCCTGGATCCACTTGTCGTTCCTCAGAAGTGGCGACTTGGAGCTTCGCTTCGCCCAGCTACTTAAAGGGGCGATCGATTCGGTACGTCAGGTAAGCGGTTGGCTTTGCTTGGTTCTAGCCCACTGAACATAGACTTGCGACCATGGAAAGTGGGTTGTAACCAGGCTTACCTAGGCACTTACTAAGCACAATGCACCTTGAAGTAGCAAGTGGATAGCCACCGGGGTTACAATTCAGCAAAAACAAGGTCAACCCCGCTTCGGGGGCTGATGACAACCACTGACTTGGCAACACTCAAGTATGGGTGTGTCGCTGTTGGAGGATACCCCCGCTTTGGAGGAAACCCAAAGGAAAACAATCAATTTAGGGGGTCCCCTGGAAGAAGACACACACCCACACACATGTGGAGCTGTCTCTTTTTCAGGGTACCTGTTTTGTGGTTGCTTACCGGGAAACGAAAGGAACGCCCAGGGGTTGTACTTTACGGTTGTTGTTCTAGGGTACTGAAAGGGCCTGGAGAATTAGAATGGGGTTACTCACGGTGCTCGAACATTACGTTTACGCTGTGGACCCTTAAGGTTATCAGGTTGGCCTCAAATCCCACTCGGGGTCTTAAATATCGTGTGCAGGACAAAGGAAAAGCAACTTGCCCCCTTCGGTTTCCTTTGGCGGCGATTGTCCGGACATCCAACCGAGGCCGCTGGTAAAAAGAATCGTGCCACAGCTATGTACCCAGAGTTCCCGTTCCCGCTTTCGAACGCGTCCAATGTCAATTCTGAATCCACGGCAAGGCTCAGTGGCATGTTGACGGTGTACCGCATCTCGCTGGAGGCGAACAGCTCCTGGTTAAGCTGATTTGACCCAGGAAGCAACGTACGCATATGGGTGTGTCTCAAAATTGGGTTTCCTGGTGGTTTCCTGGTAAAACCATCCAAAAGGGGTTCCCTATTTTGAGACACCCCTCAGGGCATGAATTTCATGTGGGAACGCTTTGGTGGACATGATTTAGGTTGGGATTCAGGTTCAGTATTAGAAATCACAGCCATGTGCGTAGAGGAGCTTGCCGCTTTACCCTGTACAAGAACCCAGGGGTTCAAGCCTGCAGCTCGCAGTTCCCACCAATCCACCTTCTGGCACCCCATAAGGCAGCTTTGGGCCCAAGACGCCCTTGAAAACGACATTGCAGCCGATCAAGTAAACTGCATCTCGACATTCCATCTTGATCATGAGCTTTCAAAGCGGCAAAAACGCGGCATGTTGAACGCTTTTGCCAGGTCGAAGGAGAAACCTCTGAGTCGTTCGTGCTAAATGGCCTCGTCAATTTCAAGCTGTTGCAGCCATGAGAAAGCCGGGAGATCGCGCCCCGAAATCCCTCCGCTCTCGGAGGATAGAAGTTTGGACATCCATGCCTATATCATATGAAATGCCGCGAATTCACAAGCCACGAATTGGGTATGGTTTCTTGGGAGGTACCCCTGTTGGGTTGGTCTTAAAGCGAAAGGAACACCCTCCCAATTTGGCGGGTCTGATTCCCAAAAAACAACCACTCACCCAACTAGGGGTCGCCCAAACAAACCTACAACCACTCACCCAACTAGGGGTCGCCCAAACAAACCTACAACCACTCACCCAACTAGGGGTCGCCCAAACAAACCTACAACCACTCACCCAACTAGGGGTCGCCCAAACAAACCTACAACCACTCACCCAACTAGGGGTCGCCCAAACAAACCTACAACCACTCACCCAACTAGAGGTTGCCTAAAATCATCAGTTTGCCTTCCTCGACCAAACCAACGGCCCGCTTTTTCCGGCTGTTTCGACCGGCGTGTTTTTTTTTGGCCGGGTCTCCCGGTTGCAGGCCACACGGTACTGGTCTTGATGCGATGTGCGAAGTGTCTCGATCTCCTGAGGCGACTTGCCTTGAGAGTCTGGCCAAAAATGGTAAAGAACTGTCTGTTGATTTTACCTGGAACTGGATTTCACTTTTGGCTGTGGCTCAAAAACATGTACCAGAATGGCACCTTGGGAAATGGAGCCAAAGACGAAGACCTGCGTAACCCTAGCTCTTTAATTTTGAGCCACACCCTTTTTATACTGAATTTGGTGTATAAAAATAAGGGTTAACTAACCCCTCTGGAATTGGATGGCCTTGACTAACAGGATGAGGGCGAACGCCGCGTTTTTCCCTAGTCACCTTGCATTTCGCCGTTATGAGTCGGGACAAAGTGGGTCCTCAATTAAGACCGCAGGAAAGCAGTTGAGAATTCGCGGGGACATCTTTTCCAGGGGAGTCCAATTTATGCCAATCAACCTTTTTTTGGTTTACGGCCCCGGACAAATCTGGATTCGCCGAAGACCCCGAACCCAATAGGGGACCTTGTACCTATAGAAACACCCATCTCAGTTTGAGAGTTCTTGAGGGCGCAAGGTAGACCTGTGTGGCCTTCCATGGTTCCAACCAGTCTTTAGACAACTTCTTGCTGGTTTCCTTTCAACCTGACCCCCCTGTAAAAAATGTTTAGTTTGTTTTTTGCAACCCTTGGTATGGGCTTGCAACACAAATGTGTTTTTTTGCAGCATACTAACAAATATGAGCAGAATCAACAAACCAACAAAGGACTAAACTCTTGGATTTTAGATACACGGGTGGAATTCAATCCACTACCAATAATACCTGAAGTATTACTATTTATCTAATTGAAAGATCCAACCACAGTTAAGTGTTGCTCGCATCTTCATGTTCGGTATGGCCTTTACTTCGAACCGAAGTCGAACCTGTCGGATGAGGATGAGCAGCTTTCTGCTCGAAGGAAACCCAGAAGGAGAACAGGGTTCCTTTAGCTTCCTTGAGCTTCCCTCCCTTGGCCTCCTTTTGTTTCCCGCCTCCAATTTGCTTCCTTGAGCTTCCTTTAGCTTCCTTTAGCTTTGTTTGGCGTCCTTTTGTTTCATTGGCGTCCTTTCGGCTTTACCTTCCCGCGCAGAAACCCCAGAGGCAAGGAGCCCATGTCCGAAGATCTGAGCCGAGGTGAGCTGAAAAACCCCATGACTTCGCCCCACAGGACTCGATACGCAGCCCCAAGGCTCAAACCCCGTGAAAAGAAAGTGTGCCTCGGGTATTTTTGGTTGGGACCCAACAAGGGGCTGATGCAAATCTAGGGGATGACTTTCCTTTTCCATTCTTCTCAACCATCGTTCTTTTCTCAGAAACTGGATCCGCTTTCAACCTGGGTTTCTGGAGGCCTTCTAGAAAGATTCGGATCCCTGGGTTCAGAATGGAAATGGGAGGTACCCCTAGAGTCAAGGGGAAATGAACCTTTCCACACCAAGCTTTGGAGTCGGCCCATGAGACCAACTGAGACTGACTCAAAAAGGAACTGGCCTAACGAGCAGGGCACTGCGAGAACAGGTAGACGCAGATGGAGTAGGGGCCCTCTTCCAATTGGGAGGAAGGGTAAGCTGCTCAAATGGCAAAGTCCTGTCTTCACTTTGCTAAAGGCACCACCTTCACAAAATGGTCGTGACCAGTTACCTTTTGCACAGGGCAACATCAATATCAATCAAAGAAATACTCAGTTGCCCAGAGGACCCAGGCTGAAAGGTGAACCTGTTGGGGCCACTAAAAATGGTTGCCAAAAAGGTCAAAAGATCGATTTGTTCTGGGCTTAAGAGAGGAAAACGGGGGAACCTCCCCCAAATGGCTTTGATTTTCGCCTCTTGGTTTCCCTTCAAAACACAAAAAAGGGTACTCCTGAAAACAAGACACGCCTAAATTGGAAATCACATAGGGCGGTGTGAACTCCGGCTCGGTATCTCGCCGCAAAACCCATTGATGACTGAAGGCCGTACAACCCCATATTAATCAACCCCTGACTGATTGATGGGGGAGGGCCCCTTTCAGTGGGAAGTCGATCGCTTTTTGAGCTAGGATGGCTTTCTTTCTCCGGTGTTCCCCTTACCTTTCGGATGTACTTGTATGCTACCAAAGGTGCAACATACTTCCTCAGGTACCAAGGGCCTCTGAAAAACTGACTACTTCTCACCTGGCCCCAAGCCTGACCTTCTCACCTTTCCCGGGTCCAGAAACTCAGAGAGTGGGTTCAACTTGACCAGAGGCACTTCAGAAAACATATAGGTAGGGGTCAAAATTAAACCACCAGGAAACCGCAGGTTTTGGTCCATGGTTCCATTTACCAGGGTTCCATTTTGGGTACCTATTCTTGACCCACAGCCCTTTGTTCTGATTCCATATTTCGTCAACCCAAACATCGTTTTGGAGGAGACCCCAAAGCTGCAGCTGCACATGCCCTAGGCGTCTTGTGGAAATTTCATGGCACCAAATGATGGGAAACTAGCGCCATGTGTAGTCAAATGTGACCACACATATTCTGAAGCAAATCCCAGAGGGTCCCTTGGTATACCTTATGAGGATGGCTTTTGGTGGGTAAAAAGGGTCATTCAGTACCTCCTTAGAACGTGCTTGGACCCTCTCGGAATGGAAGACAACCAGTTTTTGCGGCCGGAGATCTCCGAACCAACGACTCAACCCCATCGATGCCATCGAGAGTCCTCACAGCTGGTGTTAACCCAGAGATCCTCGGGCAGGCAGAACTCGGGATCCTGCCTGGCGAGACACGACTTCTTTCCAGGGATCCTTCTTTCTAGACAACCTCGAGAAACCCAAGGAAAACGGATCCGGTTATCGAAAAGAACTTGAAAATAATGAGGAAACAACCCCTAGAGAAAACAAAGCTGCTTACAGGTTCAATCCAACTAGGGACTTCCGTGGAAAACACCAGTTGTTTGCCAGTATTGCCCGACATTCACCTTGCATAATTTTGCGGGTATCTACTGTTCGAGTATTGATTTGGATTGGTCGGGCAGCTTCCCATTTACCCTTGAACAAGCCAGGGTTCAAATCCTTAAATCACCAATCCAATCCACCAACTAGGGGATACCTGAAAATTGGAGACTTCCAGTGAAACACAGACACCGGTTCAAAGCCCGGTGAGAACAACTTACTTGGCCGAACACCCACATGCCCAGTTGGACCAGGACTACTTGGATGCTGGGCCAAGTTAGTCAGCCCTGAGGTTGCCCCTTGGGTGATAGCCCGTCAATAACAAAGTTAAGACTACTTGGGGAGACTTATAAGTGGTTGTAGCCCAGGCTACCAACAACTTGCTAATGAAGGCGGTAACAAGTGGCTCAAAACCCCCAGTTGAGTGTGTCTTTTGCTGGTACCTGTTTGGGGCTTGGTTTAAAGGGAAGGCCCGTGGCTTGGTGGGACCCGAATCGAAGCACAGCGCTGGCCGTGATCCATAGCCCATGCTGTGGATGGACGAAATCCTGCACCACCGAAGTAACTCTGGAATGATTCGATTCCCCCTACCAATGCCAACCAACAACAATGTCCAACGGTTTCAAAGTGGTGCGAATTGGATTGCGTCCATCCACAAGGGATGGAACCCGGGCTCTGTTGCTCGTTTTTCACCGGGAAGGAGTCGATGACCTGTCGTTGAATGGAAAAGCCAGTTGAGTTCACAGGTCAATATGGGTATGGGTCAAAATGAAACCACCAGAAAACCGCAGGTTGTAGCCCATGCTTCCATTTACCAGGGTTCAATTTTGGGTACCTATTTTTGACCCACTGCCTTTTTTACACGACTCTTGCCAAACATGTACACGGAGGCTTTGGACGTCGCTTGTTTAGTAAACCCGAGAAGTCCAACTTGGCGATTCGGCAACACGTTTACGAATCGCCATGCTTAGTGGTTCATTGCACCCCTGAAAGTTGGACTTCTTGGATGAGCCGCGTTGCCCACGAGAGCCAAGAGTAGAAGGCGAGTCTTTTGGGGCATCCGTCTAAACGCAAAATATTGAAAAGTCTATGGGTACTGGGAACCGCCAAGGTACAAACCAACGGCAACACCCACCATTTTTCGGGGGGTCGCCTATATTTAAGACACAGCCAAGCCCTTCTTGGGGGACCCCGGAAAGACATATCCAAGGTCAAGGGTACCTGGAGTCGCCTCTGAAACATGGGGTCCTCTGCCTGAAATGAAGGAGGACCATCAGGTCTAACTTGAACCCGTCGGGCGTTGGGAACTGAGTGGAGAGTAATGCCCAGCTACTACTCAAGGCCTAGAAGAAAGCTATGCCCATTAAAAGGGACCACCCCTGAGCCACAACTCAGAGGTCAACACTGACACCAACCTCTATTTGCTTCAGCGCCCTGGAAAAGCGCTTCAATATTTCCAGTAGCAATACGTAGATTCTATTTAAAACACACAGTGTTCGCTTTGGTTAAACAAATACCTTGGTTGCTGTGGACCCCCCTGCAAAAAGTTCTTTTTTTTTGGGGGGGTTACTGGAAAACCCCAATAGCAGTCAAGATGCCCTCCAAGCAAAACGGACCAAAGGCCTCGGCTCCGAAGAGAGAAAAACCGAAAACCGCGGCGGCTTCGCAGCGTCTCCGAGGTAAAGGGGTTCGCCCATGCCACGAACTCCTCGCCCATGCGCGTGGCCTTGTCCTTAGGCTGGCGGAGTTCGGAGGCTCGAGTGAGAGGCCCCTGACTTTGCCTGGAGTCTCCATGGCCCCCAAGAAAAGGGGTCATGACCCCATATTTTTTGGCAAGGACCCCATTTTTAAAGGGTCATGAGACTCTAGGTGTTCGTTTTGCATTGAAACCCGCTGGGAGTCTGTCAAAAGTAGGGGTCGTTGTTGGCATCCCTATTAAAAGGCCATGGTACTTGGATGTTTGTTTCCAAGTTAGTAAGTTGTCAGCAGCCGAACACCCAAATACCCAGTTCGATCAGGACTACTTGAGTGTTCGTTTCCAAGTTAGTAAGGTATCAGCAGCCTAAGTTCACCACTCACTAACTTGGGAGTCTGTCAAAAGTAGGGGTGCTTTTAGCATCCCTTTTGAAAGGCCACGATAGTTGGATGCTCGTTGCCAAGTTAGCAAGTTGTTAGCAACCTAAGTTATAACCCCGCTATCGGCTACTGAGGGTTAGCCTTGAGTTTGGCGAGATCTAATTAATTGGGGTGGCCCACTTACTCTTGACAGAACATCCAAGTACACACTCGTATAGTGAGTTGTTTTCAGGCTCGGTACCCTTTTAACGGTGGGTGAGCAAAGGTAGGGGAACGAAAGCAGAACCACCAATTTTGAGGCTCCCCCTACTTTGAGGCGCACCCACCACAAAGGATCAATTCGAACCCTTCGATCGCGACCCGCGTCTTGCTTTTGGTTCTAAACGCCCTTCCCTGTGTTGGGGGGGGGGGGGCAGGTTCTTCCCCTGGACCGCGGGGTAGCCCATCGCTACGAGTGAACGACGTGAGCATGGGTCGACCAAGCCCAGGCCCTAGGAATCCTTGGCCCCCTGCAAAGAATGGTCCAAAGGGCCTAACAAATTGGATGACAATGCACCTTCCCCATATCCAGATCCGCGAGAAGTCTTTTGAGGTGCCCAGTCAAAGAAGCAAGGTCTTGAAAGTGCGAGACGACCTTCCCCCCCCCCCCCCGCCCGCCCGGTTGACTCCATCCAGTCTTGGCCGCCTTTGGGGGAACTCGCATCAACTCGGGCGACTCATAACTCACCCGGATCAAGACATCGGTCTGCGTTGGAATAGGGTACCCGCCCCAAATGGCTTTTCCCTTTGGCGTCCCTTTAAAACCAGGCCCAGAAAGGTGGCCTCCAAAAGGGAGCCACCCGAATGAAGCGAACCCAGGAGGGCTCTGTGTTTCGGACCAGTTTCAGTAAGTGGAAAAGGCCGCCTGGGTTGTAACCCAGTAATATCATAGTCTCCACTGAAGGAGGGCTCAAAAAATCGGGATCTCGCTTTAACTTCTTGTTTACCACCACGGTCTTGCCAAAAAGATTCCAGTGCAACTCGGGAAGTGATGACATCAACCCAAAAATGGTACCAACAAACATACAGAAGTAGAAGGTTCTCTGAACATGTGGCAAGTGTCTCTGACCAGTTTCCATAACATCCATTTGCACATGTGGCTCTCTTTGAATTGACACATCCATTTGCAAATGGGGTCTCTTACGGGGGTACAAGGGGAAAAGTTGAGATCCCAAGGTTTGGTTAGTCCTTCGGGTCCGTAGGGAGTCCTGTTCTTGGGTTTAGGGTTTGGGGTAGTTGAGATCAGGTTTGGTTTGGGTCCAAGCCCCCCCCTTAGATCCCTAGGCCCCTTAAACCACAGGGTCTCCATAGATCTCACTGCTCCTTCTCGGCTTGATCCCCCACACCGATCGCTGTTTCCAACCTGGGGTTCTGATGTTTTCCTGAAAATAGGTTCGGATCCCTGGAAAGAATGGGGAAAAATGGAAGCTTCCCCGGTCCTTCCCGTTCCTCATGCCTCCTCCTCTTCCAGGTTTCCTTAGGGTTGTTTAGGAAGCCTTGGGGAACCCCCCCTACCTTGGACCACCCCCTCATCCAGGGGACTCCATACATGACAACTGGTCCTTCCCATTCCTCGCCTTCATGAGATTCTCCAGCCAGTCGAAGGTCTCGCAATCCGAGACGCTCACACGCCGATCCTGGCGCAAACCCGTCGGCTCCGTCGGCTGTCAGATGCGCGGCCGCCCCAAGTCTCAGGTGACCATTTTGGAGGAAACCCAAGTGGGTTTAGTTGTTTTTTTTTGAGGTAACCACATATTCAGTTTTTCTCTGTAGCACTTTGCAATGGGGAAAGCCAAAACGCTCCAACGGCCATGGTGTGTTCAGTGACCCCAGCGAAGGCCAATTTGGGCCCTGCAACCACTGGGGGTGGGGTAGGTTTTCGGTAAGGGTGGCTCCCTTGGTCGGCTGGTGGGTAAATGGAACTGGCTTAGGCAGAAAAAGGAACCTGTTATGAGGTTGATTCCCTCGTCGCGAACCCACCAATTATGACCAGACATGACCGCCCCCCCTCCGGTCCCTGTGCCAAACCTGTGACAAAACTGGCATTCGCACTTTTCGAGTGGATTGGCCACCCAAAGTCTACCCTCCCAAAAACAAACATAAGAACCTACATCCCTTTAGACAAAGGATGATCCATGAACCCTGAGGTTCTATGTTTGGAGGGGTTGTCCCTTTTGTCACCATGGCCTTCCCAACCAATTTGTCCAGCCCGGGAACCCCGAAAGCTGCAACTTGACAGGGAACCTTGACCAAAAAAGGGGGTTAACACGGGAAACCAAAAGGTCAAATCAATGTTGGGCAAGTGAGTCAAGCGGAGATTTCCAGTTGCACCCTTTGCTCCTCCAGTAGAGAGGTTGGAATTAGGCTACCACCAGTTTTCTGTAGTCTATTTTAGCAGGGGAACTTGACCCCAAAACAAGAAACGGTCAAAGGGCACCTAGCTGGGGGACCTAGAACCCCCACGGCCATCTGCAAAAAAAAAAAGAAGCCATAAATAGCTGCGGATCTCCGCCTTCTTGTTTCTTTACGGTTCTGCGAAGACCCGACCATTTGAATTGTGACTCAAGTGAGTCAACCGGAAATGCCCGGTTGAAACACAACAACAAC
>CAUJNA010000036.1:412500-570133 GCA_963377175.1 Effrenium voratum | reverse complement strand
GGCCCAGGATGATATGGCCTTACCACGACACCCCAAGCACCATGTAGTAGAGTCACCTACTAAAAAAACTGCCCTTTTCACTTCTACCCAAAAGGCCCAGGATGATATGGCCTTACCACGACCCCACAAGAACCAGGTAGTAGAGTCACCTACTAAAAAACTGCCACTTTCACTTCTACCCAAAAGGCCCAGGATGATATGGCCTTACCACGACACCCCAAGCACCATGTAGTAGAGTCACCTACTAAAAAAACTGCCCTTTTCACTTCTACCCAAAAGGCCCAGGATGATATGGCCTTACCACGACCCCACAAGAACCAGGTAGTAGAGTCACCTACTAAAAAACTGCCACTTTCACTTCTACCCAAAAGGCCCAGGATGATATGGCCTTACCACGACCCCTCAAGAACCAGGTAGTAGAGTCACCTACTAAAAAACTGCCCTTTTCACTTCTACCAAAAAGGCCCAGGATTATATGGCCTTACCACGACCCCCCAAGAACCAGGTAGTAGAGTCACCTACTAAAAAACTGCCCTTTTGACTTCTACCAAAAAGGCCCAGGATTATATGGCCTTACCACGACCCCCCAAGAACCAGGTAGTAGAGTCACCTACTAAAAAACTGCCCTTTTCATTTCTACCCAAAAGGCCCAGGATGATATGGCCTTACCACGAACCCCCAAGAACCAGGTAGTAGAGTCACCTACTAAAAAACTGCCACTTTCACTTCTACCAAAAAGGCCCAGGATGATATGGCCTTACCACGACCCCCAAGAACCAGGTAGTAGAGTCACCTACTAAAAAACTGCCCTTTTCACTTCTACCAAAAAGGCCCAGGATTATAGGGCCTTACCACGACCCCCCAAGAACCAGGTAGTAGAGTCACCTACTAAAAAACTGCCCTTTTCACTTCTACCAAAAAGGCCCAGGATGATATGGCCTTACCACGACCCCCCAAGAACCAGGTAGTAGAGTCACCTACTAAAAAACTGCCCTTTTGACTTCTACCAAAAAGGCCCAGGATTATATGGCCTTACCAGGTAGTAGAGTCACCTACTAAAAAACTGCCCTTTCACTTTCTACCCAAAAGGCCCAGGATGATATGGCCTTACCACGACCCCCCCAAGAACCAGGTAGTAGAGTCACCTACTAAAAAACTGCCCTTTTGACTTCTACCAAAAAGGCCCAGGATGATATGGCCTTACCACGACCCCCCAAGAACCAGGTAGTAGAGTCACCTACTAAAAAAACTGCCCTTTTCACTTCTACCAAAAAGGCCCAGGATTATATGGCCTTACCACGACCCCCCAAGAACCAGGTAGTAGAGTCACCTACTAAAAAACTGCCCTTTTCACTTCTACCAAAAAGGCCCAGGATGATATGGCCTTACCACGGCACCCTCAAGAACCAGGTAGTAGAGTCACCTACTAAAAAACTGCCCTTTTCACTTCTACCCAAAAGGCCCAGGATGATATGGCCTTACCACGACCCCCCAAGAACCAGGTAGTAGAGTCACCTACTAAAAACGCCCTTTCACTTCTACCAAAAGGCCCAGGATGATATGGCCTTACCACGACCCCCCAAGAACCAGGTAGTAGAGTCACCTACTAAAAAACTGCCCTTTTCATTTCTACCCAAAAGGCCCAGGATGATATGGCCTTACCACGACCCCCCAAGAACCAGGTAGTAGAGTCACCTACTAAAAACCTGCCCTTTTCACTTCTACCAACAAGGCCCAGGATGATATGGCCTTACCACGACCCCCTAAGAACCAGGTAGTAGAGTCACCTACTAAAAAACTGCCCTTTTCACTTCTACCAAAAAGGCCCAGGATGATATGGCCTTACCACGACCCCCAAGAACCAGGTAGTAGAGTCACCTACTAAAAAACTGCCCTTTTCACTTCTACCAAAAAGGCCCAGGATGATATGGCCTTACCACGACCCCCCAAGAACCAGGTAGTAGAGTCACCTACTAAAAAACTGCCCTTTTCATTTCTACCCAAAAGGCCCAGGATGATATGGCCTTACCACGACCCCCCAAGAACCAGGTAGTAGAGTCACCTACTAAAAACCTGCCCTTTTCACTTCTACCAACAAGGCCCAGGATGATATGGCCTTACCACGACCCCCTAAGAACCAGGTAGTAGAGTCACCTACTAAAAAACTGCCCTTTTCACTTCTACCAAAAAGGCCCAGGATGATATGGCCTTACCACGACCCCCCAAGAACCAGGTAGTAGAGTCACCTACTAAAAAACTGCCCTTTTCACTTCTACCAAAAGGCCCAGGATGATATGGCCTTACCACGACCCCCCAAGAACCAGGTAGTAGAGTCACCTATTAAAACTGCCCTACTTCTACCCAAAAGGCCCAGGATGATATGGCCTTACCACGACCCCCCAAGAACCAGGTAGTAGAGTCACCTACTAAAAAACTGCCCTTTTCACTTCTACCAACAAGGCCCAGGATGATATGGCCTTACCACGACCCCCCAAGAACCAGGTAGTAGAGTCACCTACTAAAAAACTGCCCTTTTCACTTCTACCAAGAAGGCCCAGGATGATATGGCCTTACCACGACCCCCAAGAACCAGGTAGTAGAGTCACCTACTAACAAACTGCCCTTTTCACTTCTACCAAAAAGGCCCAGGATGATATGGCCTTACCACGACCCCCAAGAACCAGGTAGTAGAGTCACCTACTAAAAAACTGCCCTTTTCACTTCTACCAAAAAGGCCCAGGATGATATGGCCTTACCGCGACCCACTTCTACCCAAAAGGCCCAGGATGATATGGCCTTACCACGACCCCCCAAGAACCAGGTAGTAGAGTCACCTATTAAAGCCCTTTTGACTTCTACCAAAACCAAAAAGGCCCTGTTGAAATCGGTGTTTTTTGGGCTGCTCGCTTCTCATCAGACCGCGAGCGCCCCACAGCCCACGGTCCGGCGAGTTGGCCAAGAAGTTCCCGCCGTAGCCGGAGGACCCGTCGCGCGCCCACATCGCCAGGACCGGGTCCTGGACGGGGTGAGCTCCAACGACCCAAAAGGTCGTGATCGACTCGTTGCTGGAAGGACCCCTCCGCAAAAAGCGGAAATATGTTGTGGGTTGGGTGGAAAACCGAAAGATCCAACCCAATAGCAGTCAAGTGATCGACTGAATGTCCCAACAGGGTGGTTTGGGATCGACCGGATGTTTCCGAGCCATGTAAACCCAACATGTTGGCGAAAAAAAACGGCGTCCCAACCATGACTTGAGGGGGGTGGGTTTTACGCTCGAACCTAACACACGGCTTCGATCGGATGCTCCACAAAATGAGTTGTCGTTCGGTGCACGCCCCAACCCGCAGATCCAGCTATGGCCGCAGTTCGGAGCTAACCCGCGAAGCTCCATCTTTGAACGGCTGAGTTTGAAGGGAATTCAACAGGTTTTCCCGTGGAAGTAGAACATGCAAAATTGAACACTCACATTTGAATGTGCGTCAAAATGTGGGCACCCAACAAACTCGTGTTCCTTTTGGCTTCTCTCTAAACCACCTCTCAACAAACGTTAGCCTCCAAAACGGCACCCAGCTCCACACATGCAGTTGATCCCAGCTTTCGGTAGGTAACCATCCTTTTTCCTTTTTGCATAGTTGCCATTTACCACTCAGCCCCTATTTATCGCTATCAATGTTTTCTATTTAAACACAGGAGGACATATTGTCAGAAACACAGGAGGAGATATCTGCAGATGAAGAAACCTTTTAAACACAGACAGGTAGAGTAGGTAGCCAGTGAAACCAGCCTGAAACCAATAGGATGGTTGCAGTTGCTCAACAATTACCACCCTTCCTCCCACAAAACATAGCAGCTGTGGTGGGAGGGCACCTGGAAGCCCAATTTCCTTTCTGAGGGACCCTTGTGTCAGGTGCCATCTTAGCCCCTGCCAGCGGCTCCCTTCCAACCACCAGCTAGACACACCTCCCAACCAGCAGCTTTGTGGGCTCTCAGAAGGTGCAGAATCCGGTTTTCTCAAAATGCGGACCCTCAAAATGAGTTGTTTTCTGTCGTTCCCCTTTAACACCACTCAACAAAGGGTGCCCTAAAAAAAAAAGAGACTTACACACACATATCAATCAACCAACCACAGCCGGGTTCTGGACTTTCCTCCCAAAGGCCTTTTAAGGGGCGTGTGGCCCTTTTCGGTGCCTCCCATTGGCCGCTTGCCGTTGAAACTCTTCGGGTCTGCAAAACACCCACCCCAAGTAACCCATTGGTGTTTGCCTTTGTACCATGTTTTTTTTTGGGGTGAGAGGCAACCAAAGAAGGGCTGCATTTCATTTTGCTTGTCCGGGCGCCCAAGCTGAAGGGGATCCAAGAGCATGACACAGAGACTGGCAAGGGGGAAGAAAAAAAAACGCGATTTCAGACTCCAAACCCGAGCCTCGCAAAAGGCCAAACACAAGGTACCCCCTGCTTCCGGGAGAGATGGCCAAACACGAGATGGGCATGGGTCAGAATTAAACCACCAGGGACCGCAGGTTTTAGTCTACTTCTCCATTTACCAGGGTTCCATACTGGGTACATAGTTTTGACCCACAGCCAGACATCCCCTGCTTCTGGGAGAGATGGACGTAGAAAGCTCGGGACCCACTTCCACACATCCGGATGGCAAAGGATGCAATCCCATCTCCTTGTCCATCGCTTTGCTGGGACAAAGCAGCTCCCTTCTGACCTGCGGAGATCATTTTTAGTCGAACCCAAACAGCCGTGGCTCAAATTCATGTACCAAAATGGCATCTTGACAAATGGAACCAAAAACAAGAACCTGCGTAACCCCAGCCAGCTCTTCAACTTTGAGCCACGCCCAAATCTGTTGGTGGGTTCGTAAAAGGGAAGCCGAAAGGGACACCCTTGCCCTTTTTGTTGGGTACACCCCGTCTTTTTGAGACAGACCCATGTCAACACCAAACACAGCAATCGCAAGACCCACGTCATCATCCCCAAACAGCCGTTCATGCAACCACAGGTTTGGGGCCATTTGCACCTTTTAGTGGACTCGGGATCTGGTATTGGGGCAGGTTTGCTTTCCTACAGGGTCTCGTGTGAGACTCCGTCAGCTTCCCTCCAATTGGAACTGTGGTTTAACGGCTTGGAGGGTTGGAGAAGCTTTCCAACGGAACCAGAGTTTCAAATCCTCCATTTGCATTGTCGTCCCCTGGGAAAAATATTTTCAGTGATAGATTCCCTTTAAAACCAACAGGGGAAAATAACACATATTCTTAACCAAATTGAAGAAATCTGAATGTAAACCAATCCAAGCCACCAATTTGAGGCTGACTCCAGGCACCTGTGCCTTCCCAAGAAAACCGAACGAGGCCAAAGCCAAAGCTCCTGGCACCGGCTGCAGCCAAAAATCTCCGTGGAGCGCCCCGTGCCTTGTTATGGGTGGGCGTGATGAAAATCGCGAAGTCGATGTCCACCTGTGGAGGACTCATGGAAATGGGCATGTGTCAGGGGTTCACACAAAAAATGGGGCCGGGGGGGGGGGGGGGGAATTCTTTTTGGGGGAGGAGGGGGGGAAGGGGGGGGGGGGAAGGGAAGGGAGGGAAGTCATCAACAAATTTGGATCAACCATTTTAGTTCAACTGACAGCAAAATACGGCCCATAAACATCATAATTCCGCTCCCGCCCACTAATTTAACGCGGAAGCTCACAGTGTATCCTTTTGGAGGAAAGCTGTCCAGGACCCCCGCCAGGTTCCGCGGCAGTGGAAGGGTACGAATCAACCCTGACATAAAACTCACGGCATGAATTCGGGTAGAGAAAGTACAAATCAAACAAAGTTTCCCATGCTGCCCCTTGAAACATGACTCAAACCACCAAAAGGGCGATGTATCGGGAACCCTGCTACACTCAGGCCGTTTTCACTCTGACAGGGATGGGTTCCATTGAATCAACCCCGAGTCAACCCAACCACAAAGGCCTATGGAGGCAAGAGTTCACAAAGGTGTACTTCTCTTGGATGTCTTGGAAAGGGAACCAAAGGGAAACAGAAACAAAAAGAACCAATCATTCAAACCAGATCAGCCAAAAGGGAGCCTCTCCGTTGTCAGGTCAGCTAAAAATGAAAATAACTTGTGGATTAAACCCCGAAACCCAACCACTAACAAGCCAAAAAGGTACGGAGCCGAACAAAGCATACTATAGGCTGGATGCATCCAGCATCCATCACCAGCATCCATCCGCCAAAGAAGCCGTCTGGCCATCTCGGCCCATGAGTCGGGCCCAGCTTAGGAGTGCGCCCCAGCTTAGGAGGCTTGGCAGGCCTTTTGGAGTGGCTTTGCAGCGGTGAAATAAAGAAAGCATGCCATTTGTTGTTCTTGTGTGTTATTCTATTTATCTTTTATTTTTGGGGGGGCGGGCCGCCCATTTTCTTAAGACACGCCCAATATGCAGTAGCAAAAACGCACGAATGATTCTGATTTGTCATACATGTTGAAGGAGATGCGAGTTTGGCACCCCCAGTCGTTCGGTGACCGCTTTTGCGGGGCGGTTCACAAGAGGGAACCCACCAAAATCGCCAACGAACCAAAACTCTCATGGCGTCCACAACCCAGGGGCCTTAGGGAACTAATAGGGGTAAGGCTGGGAATTTACAGCTTCCGTAACAAAAAACCCTGAAGGATTGGTGACACCTGAGCAGCGCCCGTTTCACTCATTGACTTGTGGTTCTACTAAGATGGTCAGAGTCATAAAGATGTGTGATGCTTTTGTTTACCACCAAAGTGTACTCAATAATAACCGCCAAAGCCGGATTTTATGTTTACCACCAAGTTGTCATTTCTTCCCACGCAGGAGTCAAGAAACCCACTGAACCACTGGGCTCCGAGCCGCGATGATCCTTTGGAATCTTCTGAACCCACTCTTAGGCACAACCCGCTACGGGTCCGCCTCTCTTAGGGCCAATCAGGGGGACACATTTCCATTCCACTCCCTCCCTGTGGAACCCAAACCCTTCCTGATTTGCTTTCTGCTCCCCTGCTAAAAGTTTAACCTTTAGTGGTTTAATACGAAAAATCCATTAGTTGGCGAAAAGGTAAAGCCCTAACATCCCTTCAAAAAATGCACCAGCTCCTTTCTTTGGGGCTGCAGCTTTGTTGGGCGTGGGCTTTGGACCCTCTGCGGTTCCCTTATCCAACTATCCAATGGCCCCATGATCTTGCCATGAAAGTCACCCCCCAAGGCCAAGACATTGTTTGGATACGCGGGGTTTTCCTTGACACCCCGACCTTACTGGGCTCCATGGGAAGAAAGGGGCCACCCTTTGCTTTGGCTGATTTTAGATGGACACCCTCTCTTCAAAAATTGAAAGAAGGGCCACCATGTCCCCCGTTCTGTTGTTGGTGCAGTGTACCCCAGGTGTCCAACCATTTACTAACTTGGCCGAAGGGACGGCCTTAGGGTCCCCAGTCTGGATTCCATTCATTCTGGCCTGGGAGCTTCCACGCTAATCTGAGGGAGTGTTACCCAACAAAAATACTTTACAAACTTGGTTGCTGTTGAATTCTATGCAAAAACAAAACTTCTGCGGATCCAGTGGAAAACCCAAAGAGTTTCTCAAAAAGATTCCAAGCAACTAGCAAAGCAAAGCAAAAAACCGGCGGCTTCTCCCCCGCGCCTTCTCTGGGGACGTCCACTTCTCATCCTGCGTTTCCGCTGCGCGGCTCCTCGCCACGGAGAAGCCGAGCCCAAGGCACTTAGAGGTGACGCAGGGAGATACTTGTGCTTGTTATTTTTGCCTTTTCTCTTCTTTTTTTTGGGGGGTTATCAAACTAGGACTTTTTGGGGGGGTTGATGTAAATACCTGGAGTCTCCTTCTGACCCTTCAAAAATGGGGGGCATTGCCCCAAGTAATGGGGTCATTGACCCATTATTAAAGGGTCATGGAGACTCCAGGTACTTTGTTTTTGGGGGGCGGGGGGTTATCAGGACGGGCTTCTTGCTGGTACTTTACAGGGGACCCACCCAAAATGGAAAAAGGTGTTCTTGCTGTTTCTTTACGCGGCCCATTGTGGGGGTGGTTTGATGTAAGATTGGAGATATTCCAAAAAATTGCATTTGTGAGATGAGATAGAAATAATGAGGGAACAAAAACAAGTGATTGAATATGGTGTCTCAAGTTATGCTTGATGCGTGAGTTCAATGACCAAACCGTGTTTCATAGATCGGTCTACCATGTGGAATGCAGGGTACTTAGTAAGTGGGTCACAACAACGGCTATTATAACCCACAAAAGCCATGGTTGTGAGTCTCCTAAGTGGGTCATAGCCATGGTTGTTACCCACCACCGAAGTACCTTGCCCCTTTCGAGGGCGGCGCCCTGGCTTCTGCATGAGGTCGAGCACATGATCCACATGTCCGCACCAACGAGGCAGGTCGCGAGAGTTCTGAACGCGCGCTGTGTGGGGGAAACAACGCGACAAGAAGTTCCTTCGACATCGCATCGCCCAACATAAGGCAATGCCAACATGCCAAAGCCAACTTGGGAACAAAGCAAAACTTCCAAAGTTCGGGGGGTATAGCCAAACAGCGTGCATACTTCGAGTGTCAGCGCATTGTCAACGCGAAGGGCCTTATGGCACCCCCCCCGTCTTCACGCAAGTGCTGGAAAACATCCAGCCACATCAGACCAAATCCGCTGACGTTCGGTTGTAGTGAGCTGGCTATACATATTTATGCATGGGCCGTACTTTAACCCTGATAAACCCACGTACTGGACCTGCATCATGGCCAGTAGGATTGGTTCCGGGCAATCAATTGAACTTGGACATGGTCTTGAAAAAGACAAAAACACAATTCCTTGCTGCCAAGTCCCTAAGCAGAACTCATGGTAGCTCCCTCCAGGCTCCCTCTTTTCATGCAAAATTTGGACACCAACCGCCAGCTAGCTTGGTGGCTCGCACCGAGGGATCTTATGCCAAAGGCCCTGCGATTGGATGTCGCTCCTTGGCAGGTACTCGTTGGGCTTGGAGCGACCACCTGGCAAGCCAAAAGCTTGGGCTTGAGGCTTGGTCAGGATTGCTTGAAAGGGGGCTAGGGCGGGCTGAAGGTGGGTTTAATTCGGGTGCTTAGGTCTGAACAAAACGACCGAGCTCAAGAGATAGAAACTCAACAGCTTGTTGCTGTTGGGTATTCATCAAACTTTACTTTGGATTTCTCTCAAACATCCAAGAGGTGGTACATGTCCAACTTCAGGACAACCGATACAGATTTGTTGATGCGTTGAATCACTTGACAACTGGAAGCACAAGGACGTAATTTGACGGCTGGTTGCTGATATGTCCGGCGGGGTTCCCCGTTCACAAAGATTGAGTTGTCCTGTTGGTGGGGAAGTGGTAGTAAAGAGTCTCGAATGGGGGCACTCCCACTGGAAGCTGACAAACAGAAAACCTTAAGCCAAACAAGCGCCCGTTTCACCAATCCAAAGCAAGCTATTTGAGCAGGTGGTTTGGTTCCTAGCTGATGGGCTTGGGATAGCAAAGCCAATGTAAACCTTAATATCCATGTTGGTAGTACCAAAAGTCGATGGGTGCTTGCTTGGGAAAAACTTCCCAAGGCGCCTATGTAAACCTTCCCATGTCGGCGCCGCAAAAGTCGGCACCGCTCGGGTGAGGTGAACCGCGGCGGGAGGCGCCTATGCCGATGGGCGAAAGGCTGAAGATCTCAGGGGTCTCCACGCTCCTGGCGGCAAACGTGTCCTTTTGGCAAAATAGATGACCATGGGTCAAAATCCAGTACCCCCAGTGAACATCCCAATTCCTACTAAAATCGACAAAAATGGGTGGTGCACCTACTCCAAAATGGCACCAATGGTTTTGACCCACAGCCAGATTGATTTCGCTGGTCTCTTGGAGCATAAAACCCATCTAAACCACGTGAGGGGGGAAGCTCTTGTTGGATGGGGTTTCCTGCACAAGGGTTCAAATCCTCACACTACCAATCCAAAATCCAACCAGCAATTTAGGGTTACCAAATGGAATCGGGGTGGACGCCCCGTGGATGGTTGCGAAATCACGCACCACACAAGCATCCCTGGTTTCTGACGAATCCCCATCGGAATAAACAACCAACAATGATTTTAAACATGGTTTCAAATTCCTTCATCCACAGGTGTCCTTTTAGATAAAAGTTACGGATCAAAAGGACACCTATAACAACAGGTCAGCCCTCGTTGGCCTTAAGGCGACGACACAGAACCCCCCTCCAGTCGAACGGCCGCAAGCGCCCGCGGTTCGATTTTCTGGCCACCGACATGGCCGCTATGTTCAATGTAGTTTTGTCTTAAGATACTGTGGATGGACGAAATCCATTTCACCACCGAAGAAACCCTGCATGATATACCAACCAACAATAGTTTCCCATAATTTCAATCTGGTGCAGGATTTCGTCCATCCACAGTAGGGTCCCCCCCCGCGAAATTGGTCTTGTCCTTTTGGGATTCCTTTTAACACCACAAAAGGGGCACCCTCCAAAAAAATATGACACACCCATTGTGACATTTTCTTGCATGGGCGAAAGATACACCGCCACCAGCATTCGAGAGAGGTGGGAACTGGGGCTGTGCACCTCATGACGGTTTCCTGTGCAAAGTTGCGTCCCGAGTTGAGGGGCTCCGGGGACTCCGGATTCCCTTTGCTTCCGTTGTTTGAACCAAACGTGGCTACCAACTCCAAAAACCATCCACATTGGGTTTGTGACACAGGGAGGATCAACCCCCATATTAATAGGGGGGTGGGGGCCCCTCCAAAAGTGGTCTGATTCCCCACATTTCGCCCATGGAGTGTCCCCTATTCATGAATGATTAATCTGAGATCAACATGATAACAAGATGGTTTCAATGTGGACACCTCCAACCAAAAGTAAAAACACCAAACCAAACCCTGGGAATCAGTCGCTCATCGCTTTCCGCGGAGAAAAAAAACAAAAATAAAGCAGCAAACCGAAACGCAGCACACCGAAACGCCGACTCCTCAGCGGCACCTTCTCGAGCGCTTCGCCATTAAAGGCCTGCATCAACGCCTGGACCGCCGGGCTCGAGCTTTCGGACCGGACAAGTCCGGGAAGTCGGGCGATTGTGTTTTGCCCCGAAGACTTGGCCTTAAAAGCATGAATCCCAGAGGGTTTTTTGGTACCTCATGAGGATGGCTTTGGGTGGGTAAAAAGGGGAAGTACCTCCTTAGAAGGTGCTTGGACCCTCTGGGAAAAGTTTGCTCCAAAGTGGGGTTTCGGAAAAACAACACCTATCTCGGCCTTTCTTGCTGGTTCTCAGCGAAGAATAAGTGGAATGACACCAAGAAAAACAATCCCCCTATGGTTTCCTTTCAGGACTACTGAGCACCAGGAAGAGAAGTCATATGGGCGTGTCTTCCTTTCTTGGACCTCCCAAAATGGCTTCGGTGTTCCTTTTGGCATCCAAAAGGAAGGCTCCAACTCTCAATTCTCCCAGAATGAGCTTCAAGACGGCCGGCACAAGAAAAAACAAACATCAACCCTAAATGCAGGCCCGGACCCCTCAGGAGCCCTTGACAACAACCCATCTTCAGGGCCCAACAATCATCGGGAGCCTCAGGGAACGTGGAAATCCCACAGGATTTCTCGCGGAAAAACAAAAAACGTGAAATCCCACAGGGGTCTGTCAACCTTGAAAACCCCGGCCCCCGCTCCCTGACTTGATCCCCGACTTTTTGACCCCATGGATCGCCTCCTCATTGGAGTACTGCTGCGCTCGCGCAGTGGTGCTGGGTGCCGATACACCGTGCGAGGTGTCCTGGCGGCCATCGGACTGCTTTGGGAATTAGGGGAATGCGAGCGAGCAAGCAAGCAGGCAGGCAAGCAGGGAAGGCAAGCAAGGCAGGCAGGCAGGGCAAGCAAGCAAGCAAGGAAGGCAAGCAAGGAAGGCAAGCAAGCAAGGAAGGCAGGCAGGCAAGGAAGCAAGGAAGAACGAAGCAAGGTCATGCAGGCAAACGAGCAACCACTAGCCAGCGTGGGACAACGCACTCATTTCGAGAGTCAGGTCTTTGCCGTCCAAGAGTCACCAAGTCCCGGACAATAAATTGCAGGTAGCGTTCACGAGAAGGCGCTGCCATGGAACAAAATCTTTGAGTTGGAAGCAGGGCTAGCCCCCTCCACAATCCTAAGGTTCCTGGACCCCCACAGGACCTCTTTTCTCTGCCTTTGACCCCAAAAAAGGGGTACAAAGGCAGAAACAAGGGGTCCTTTGGGGGTTCCTATAAGAGCCTTACTATTGAGCCTGGAGGCACCTGCAAATGCTCGACAAAAACCGGGCAAACTTCCCTAAGGGAGAAGCCAACCGCCGGCTTAAAGCAGATGATGCAACCGCGATTGGTGAAACACCCTCCAAGTTGGGCTTCCCTTAAAAAAAAAGAGGCCGGGAGGGTTTAGGGTTTAGGGTTTAGGGTTTAGGGTTTAGGGAGCTGGTTGTTGAAACAGCTGGTTCTATGCTTGTACAAGCTCTATTAAGTTGCAGCACTTCCAGGTGTCATTTCTGTTTCCTGTTGGATGCCCTGTTCCAACTTGGATCTTCAAACGATTTTACTTGGTAAGGTCATAACCATGGCACTCCTGCTATCCCGCAACCCTACTTGCTCCTTGGAGGTTGGGCCCAAGCGAGTAAGCTGTTATCCTGGCTTTTAAGCCCTAAAGAATAATCCACTTGGGACGGAAACAAGGGGTTTGTACCTTAGTTTACCAACGTTAACTTACTAGCTAAAGGGGCGATCGGGTACTTAGTAAGTGGATAACAACCCTGGTTAAAACTTACCCTGACCATGGTGGTAAGTCTCGATCGCCCCTTTCACTGGGTTCCCTATATTTCCACTTCAAACATCACCCCACCCAAAGGAAACTCACCTTTCCCGGCGCTAAAAGGTGCTGTTTTAAGACGGCACAAGGGGAAATATAGGGATTACCCCTTTCAGTACCCAACAACCAAGTAAAACGACGCAGGCTGAACATCCGACCGGCTCTGAGAAATGCACCGTGTTGCTAAGGAGGCTCCCGTCCGACGCCAGCGCGTCCCTGAGCATTTTTTTCGGCTTCGGTTTCAGCTAGTTTACGCCCGAGCGCCAGTCTCCTCATTGGGGAGTGTGAGGTGCGCAATCCGATCCCTTCAAACAAGGCTTCAAAGTATCTGCGCGTGACATACCAAGTTGCTGTTCACCAACCGGAGCTCAGGAGTGCACAACATGTTGGCTTTTCTTGCCCCAGAGCTCGTCATTTGACCTGCGAATTTCCCAGCATGGTTGGCTTGCGGTTGGGGCAGATGTGCGACCCTAGAGGAACCAAGTCACCTGAGCTGGGTGGCATTCCCTGTGGAGAAATTGTTCGGCGGCCGGCCTGAGCAACGTGTCCTACACGTTGGATGGCGCGAGAACGGGGTGTTCCAATTTGGCCCTGACTCGACGTTTTTTCGAGTTCGTGCTCAAGGAGATTCGATTCGCCATCTTATTTACCGATTTGGTTACGATCACAACATGCCTGGACCCCCAAAGGACCGATTCCTTGTTTGCTGCCTTTGTACCCCTTTTTTTGGGGGGGTCATTTCGGCAGAAATTGGGCTCCTTCTGGTTTTCTCTTCAAACCCAAAAGACAGCCCGGACGCCCAAAGGACCGATTCCTATTGTTTTCAGCCGAAATGACGGGGTACAAAGGTAGCAAATAAGGAATCGGTCCTTTGGGGGTCCAGGTTCCCATTTACTGAAACAAGACCAGAATTTCAAAGGTTCCATCCACCATCAATTGTCAATTCCCGGGGAAAGCTAACTCTCGGCTTCCCTCTGGGAAAATCAAACTTGGATTGTTTACGCCCACAAGGGATGCTGGAAATTGCTCACCCCCATGTTGGGCGCATTTCCTCTGGTTGCCCTCTAGACCAGCCAGTGTGAAAAACGTACCAGCAAAAAAGACAACGAAATTCATCAAAACACACATCCTGCAAACAATGACCCCTAAGGGAGGGTGCCTACCATTAAGAATCCGCACTCACACAACTCTTCCATTATTCCTTCCCTCGCCGCTTTAGCCTCGCGTGCGGCTCTCCGATCTCGCGGGACGTGGGTGTCATTTTTTGGAACCGGACCCCCCTAGAGTTTTGGTGTTCCTTGCGGCTTTCCCTTTAACACCACAAAACAGGGTACCCTCAAAGACAAACACACACCGGTTTCCTAGGCGGCGGCGCGAAATGGACGTCGTCCATCCAGGCCATGACTAAAAATGCGTACCAAAACTAGAAAAACCAAAAGGTGAAAAGGTCGATTCGCTTTGGGCAACTGAGCTGCCCAAGTCGGGCCCACGTCCGTTTTGGGCCCCCCGGCAGGTTCTGGCGCACGGAGGCTAGGCTCATCTGCACCACCGCCGGCACCATGCCCTCGGAGCTTCGGGAGTTTCCAGCTGAAAATGGACGGCAACGCGGTACGGTGGGGGATGTCCGGCCAAGTGGAACCTCCATTTGCCTAAGTCCCCTGGAAGAAAAAATGTTTCCAGTGAAATCGGTTACCTTTAAAACCAACAGGGACAAAAAAACATATTCATTTCACCAAACGGAAGGGAAAAGGCCAGCTCAGAAGCTGACAACTTTTGTGGTTTTTCCTTTGGGGCCATTCTTTTAGTTGGGGTTGAACCCTACTTGGACCTTCGATTGATTTTGTGGCTGGCCACCCGGGGTATAACCCACTAAGAAGGTGAACTGTGCTGACCGGGGGCATTTGTGTGCAGGTTCTAGTTTAGGTTACTTAGCAACTGACTCACTTCGCCGAACACCCAAGCACCCTTAACACCCTGCAAACCCAAACTCTTTACACATAATACAGGGTGCGTCCCAAAGCATCGGGTTTGCCGATAGATTCGGCAAACTAGCGGGTATATGTTATCTATTATAATATAAAAAAATGCAGGACCATAAAAAGTGACTTTTCTTTTGGCGGGATGTAGTGTTTGAGGAAATATGAGGACCCTCTGCCAGACCCAACTGAGAAGGCAGCTGAACAGGCATTCCGGATGCCCTGGCCATACTACAAAACAAAAACTGGGAACAGAAAGTCATGGTACATGCCGGCAAATTCGAGAATCGGGTTCCCTGCAATACAGCCCAAGTTCCCCAGAAATCCCTCCTCAAAGTTCCTTTGTTGAAACTCAACAAGTGGCAGTTGTGGGCAAAGAGTTGAAAAAATCCGGGGCCCTGTTCCAAGAGCATTGTCACAAGGTTGCCAAAACCAAGCCTCGGCTTTGCCTTCTGACTAGCAGTTGGCGTGACCTGGTGGACCCCACTATCTCTCTCGTTACGCTTGCAACCTGCAAAACCCTAGAAAAGACCTGCAAGAAGTCAAAGGTGTCTGCGTCCGAAACGTCTAACAAAAAATGCCCAAAAACATGCAGGGGGCCCCCAAAACTGGGTGTGGCTTTAGCTGGAACCTGCCCCACCTGCCCCTGCCCTCGAGCCAAAACATGAAGACAGAACCCAAAAGCTTCGCAACAGTTGGCTCAGGTGGGTATGGGTCAAAATCAAACCACCAGGATATGGAACGCAGGGTTTAGTCATCGTTTCCATTTACCAGGGTTCCATGTTGGGTACTTATTTCTGACCCACACCCAGTTGTTTTAAGTGAGGATTGGACAACACGGCGTCTCGTTCTGATCCAAGTTTGGGTAGGAGACACAAAAGGGAAGACCATTTTAGGGTGACACGTACCCAATTTTGTTCTTAACAGCGGAAGTATTTGGAAGGCCTTGCCCCACCCACCCACCCCGCCTCGTTCGCAGTCTCTGGCGCATCGATCCTCGCGGAGGCGTTAGGATTGAGTCTGAACGGGGCACTCTGACCAAAACATATAGTGGATGGATGGCACCAGGTGGCTTATCCAAGGATTCAAATCGGCGTCATCCCTCCCAACTGGTTTGAATGTGTTGCTCAAGATAGCAGACATGGTGCCCTTGCAAAACCATCTAAGAAGAGGGGGCCTTTTTTGGAGAAACACCCGAATGAGAATCAAACTAATCGGCAACCAGAAGAACCCAATCTTCACTCCTCAGCCAAACTGATTGTCAGGGCACCAAAGATCCTTACGAGGGTGTGAATGGAATTTGGGAACTCTAAAGACTGGACATCATTTGGGGGGTTTACTTACTTTACAAACGGACCTATCGGGACTTGTCTAAATGCCAAGATAGAACTCCCCAAAATGGCTTCGTGGTCCCCTTCCTTTAAACCAGCCCAAAAGGGGTACCCTTCAACTAAACATACTCATTGCCCCCCCGACCAAGGTTAACCCTCATGACGTGGTTGCTGTTGACCCCAAAAAGCTTTTAAGGTGTTGTGGGTCCAATGAAGAATCTCGTGGTTCCCAACAAGTTTAAGTCCAAAGGTACAACCAAAACGCAATAAAACTGAGCACTGAAGGTCGTGCCTGAAATTCACGATGACGGAGCCTTCGGAGATGTCCTTCCTGGCAACCATCGGCGAGGACTTGAGGTTTCGAAAGGACCGGGAAAGAAACGGTAATCACCTTTTGGGACCTTGACCAAACATGGGATTCCAACATGGGACAGGGGAAAACCAAATGGTCAAAATGTTGATTCGCTTTGGACAAGTGAGAACAATAACAACCGTGGATGAATAAACCCTTGCTTGTGGTGGCCCTCCGAAAATGATGAACCGCCATTAAAACCAGGAACACCCCCCATATTAGTAATAAGCAGGGGTTTATTAATGGGTCAACATTACCAAGAACACTGCAAGCTTGGCTCACATGCTTGTTTCTGAAATTAAAGGTCCGTTCTTGGACGCTTGGCCACAACACTGCTTTACCCAAGGCAGGGTCATGGCGTTGTTCGGAGACCACCAAGTGTTGTGTCTTTTCTTGGGGAAACCAACAAGCTCCTCAGAAACCGCAAATTTGAGGGGGATCCCTCCAAAAATGGGTGGGTTTTGCTCTTGGTACCAGTAATTACCTGGGGGTCCGCTGTGCTTGACCTCCGAGTTCACGCGAGGAAACTCTCAAGCAGAGGTTGGTGCTGACCGAGCCCGCTTCATCTCACTTCCCCATCTTGTGGAAGTTACCAATTCCAGAAAAGACGAGCCACCCATTTAGTCCACCGGTCTACCTTGTCTAAGATCTGTGAGACCCACCCTTTTCTTGTTGGTTCAATTTCAAGGGGAGCCCTTGCCTTATCCAAAACAAGTTGGAAAAAAGGGCACCGCAACCCACTGGGCACCAGAGCCCCAAACAAGGACGAGCCACCCATGTCCCCTCCATTTTCTTAAGTCCCCTTGACAAAATAAACATAATTCCAGTAGCGAAATCAATTCCCTTTAAAACCAACAGAGAAAATAAACAAAAAGTGTCTTGACCGAATGGAAGTGTCGGGTTCTCCAAAAAAAATCTCGGCGCCCTGGCACCACGATCATGGACGGCACGATGTCCAGTTGTGTGGCCAGCTCCCTTGCGATCGAGTCGCCGAAAATCGAATCCGCGTAAGCCGAAGCATGCCGAAGCCGAGTGGCCCAAGCGGCGAGGCACCCGGAGGCAGACAAAGGAATAACATACAAACACGTGAACCAGTCAATAAATGAATAAACAAATCAACAAAGAGACAGATAAATAAGTAAACACACAGACACACAGAAAAGCCACAAAACAAAGTTTGCCGAAACATAAAACAACACGTCAAACAATGCGAACGGAAGCAACGACACATGCAACAAAAGTAAAAGACTGGACAGGCAAACCAAGGCACTACTATCAAACAAACAAACAAAGACGAGCACAAAAAAAACAATCAATCCAACAAACAAACAAACAAACAAACAAACAAACAAACAAACAAACAAACAAACAAACAAACAAACACACAGAATAAGATAAGCACACGCAAACACAAAGCAAGCAAGCCACTCAACACAACGCCTGTTGAGAACCAACCCAAACGGTCTTGCTTGCAACCCAAGCAACAGCGATCACAGTTGACAACATCTTTGGGCGTGTCTCGCTTTGGTGCCCCTTTTCTGGCATTCACTCCGGACAACCGAAGGGACAAGTTGCAGGGGTCCGATTCCTAGTCGGGGGGTGACAAACAAAAACTGGTGCTTCTTGTGGGTTCCCTTGAAAACCAAAAAAAAGAGGTGAGGTACCCGCAGACACACTATGCGAAACCTCAAAAGTTAAAAGGTCGGCTTTGAACAAAGTTTGTGAGTGACCCTCAATGGGCTTTGACAGATGGGCTCTAATGATTGACCTTTGGCGCAAGCAGGACCCCGCTTGTTAGAACCTGTTTAGGCTGCCCTGATAGATGGTTAGAAAGAAAGGTCTCCACCAACTGCACCGTCTGTGGCCTGGCGCGAAGATGCACCAATCCTATGACCCCCAGAGAGATAGGCAAACACTGAATCTCAGCAAAAGATAAAAAATACAGACGCGGAACAAACGAATGCAAACAGCAAAACAAACCAACAAAAGCAAAAACCAGATGCAGCCAGGGACACTTCAGGGGCAGACCAGGCATCCAAATGTGCCAAAACGTAGCAAACACATGAGGAAATCAATCAACAAAAAAGGAACAAACAAAGAACACCAACAGACACTTCAGGGGCAGACCTGGCATCCAACATGTGCAAAACACGAGGAAACAAACACTGAAGTAACAATACCAAAAAGACTGTATAAACAAAATCCTATTCGCGGACCCCGGGTAAGACGTCTTGGCTTGCCCAAATCAAACAGTTGCAGGCCAAACAGTCCAACCAAATAGCAACAAGAAACGCGTCCAGAGTCGACACAAGGCGTGAAACAAGCAATTGAAGCTGGGCAAAAACCTGCCCACATGCCAGGAAGAGTTCTTACAAGCTTTAGAAAAACATCCTAGGACCAGGAAGCTTCTTAGCTAGGTTCTGAGAACAGGGGCGGCCCCTGTGCTGACTTCAGTTTGCCATGTCAAGAATTCTACACTCCAAGGAAGCCTAGGATCCAGATCTCTCAAAACCTCGATCCCTTTTAAAGGATCGGAAGGGCAACGACCAGGCAACCGGAACCGGTCAGCAATCGGAAATCGATTCAGCGAGTCGAAATCCGAGCCACCCAGCTAGGACCTGGCCTTTCCATTGAATTAAACGATGGTTGAAAGGAATGGTAAGACTTGTTGGCTTGCCCAAACCAAACAGTTGCAGGCCAAACATTACCAAATGCAACCAGAGAAGCGTCCAGAGTCGACACAAGGCCTGAAACAAGCAATTGAATCTGAGAAGAAACCTGCCCACACTCCAATGCTTGGAGGTAGCTCCCATGTCCATTCTGGATTTCCAATTCTTAGGAAACCAACAGAAAACCAGCAAACAAAAAATCAACAGCTTTTCTGAAAAGAACGATCGTTTAAAAGAATGGGGAAGGTTAATTCCCACCATTCTCCAACCACCCATTCTTCTCTTCAGAAACCACCCATACTCCCTGTTTGGCAACCATTTGTTGAAGAAAAGGATCCCTGAAGAGAATGGGGAAGGTACAGCTGGATCATTGGCTAGAAACATTGGCTTGACTCAAAAACTGAGGCACTCTCAATCAAATACCGTGGTTTCACTTTGGATACCATTTCAAATATTGCCCCGCCACAGGGATTCATCCCCTACACAGTGACTCCTCTTAGCTGTATAGTAGTTGACCAACGAAACCAACCTGTAAACCAGGATGAACATGGCAAGTTACCTACTAAACTATTGTGGATGGAGCAAAGTTCTGCAACTGAAATGGATAAAGCCGCGAGGAATACTGGTGCAAAACTTCATCCATCAAAAACTTGCTGTCCGGCCAAGTTAATAATGTTTTTTGGCCAGTTATAACCCTCTTACTATCTTGAGTCCCCCTAGTAGACTTGACATTGTTGGTTATAACCCGATTAACCCAGAAAGCCAACGCTTGTATCCATTTGTTCAAGCCCCCTGAAGAAAGGAGACATTATTTCCTGTAGTAAAACCGATTCTGGTTAAAACCAACAAGGGAGAAACACAATTGAAACGCACATGGAAGCACTTGCCCCAAGCAGCGACTCGCTTCCCAACTTGGTCCACGGCTTGGCAAACTCGTTCTCGAAGCGCGCCCGCGCTTGGCCCCCATTCAAGATCTGGTCCTGGAGCAGGCACCACAAGACCCACCTACCTTGGTCAACGTTCAATCCAAAATCTGCTTAAAGGGGCGATCGGGTGCTTGGTAAGTGGGTAACAACCATGGTTCTAACACACTGAACGGAGACTTACAACCACGGTAAGTGGGATATAACCATGGTCGTCACCCACTTACTGAGTACCCGATCGCCCCTTTGACTAGGACTTAAGATGTTTCTCCGTTTATATGCTTTAGTCGAGAGCCAAGATGAGCAAAACAAAAAGGAAGAACAACTCCCGACCCCAACACTCTTGGTGTATGCGAGCCATGGCCCAAATATGTTTTTCTTGCTTCCCCTTCACCCCAGCAAAAGTTGTTTGGGACATTCAGAGCTCCGGTTTGGAATTTCGAGCTACCGGTTTGGATCTAAGCCTCCCCCTCCCCCATTTGGAGCTTGGTTTCGCCACGTTTAGCTCAGGAGGACCCCCAGAGGACCGATTCCTTACTTCTGCCGTACTGTACCCCTTTTTTTGGGGTCAAAGGCACAAGAAAGGGGGTCAAAGAGGGGTCCAGGTTTTTTGGCGGGTCCGTATCCACAATTGAACACATACCCATTTGGCGATGATATCTAATAGTTTCAACCACCTCAAGAGCGGTGGACATGAATCTGCACCTGAATCGTCTGGGAGGCTGGCCCAATTGTGGAACACACAAACTCTCACTTCCTGAGTGAATAAGAAGAAGAAGAAGTCCGACCTTCTTATTTACCGCTGAAACGGTCCAAACCCAAGTGGCTCAAATCCGAGTTCCGGTTTGTCATGGAGTGAGTTGGGCGGCCCGACTTGCTTCGTTTCTTTGACTTTTGCGGTGCTCAACACCTGCCGGTGCCTTTGGATGCGTTCTGGACGGGGTCTGGGCCAGAGGTGTCCTGTTTTCGGAAAATGGATGGCCCTGGTGGATGACTCAGCCAATGTGTCTACCAGGCCCTTTATTTCCAAAAAACAACAACACAAAGGACTTCTATGGTCTGGGCTTCCCAATTGACAAACAACAAGTTGGAGAGTGTGCAACCCTCAATACCCTCACTTCCGATCGAATAGAATTGGCAAAGGCAACTAGACTTGTTGTTTACCGCCAAAATGGTCAAACCCCATAATGTTGACCCAGGATTTATAAAAAGGGAGCACCCCGCTATTAATCAACTAGGGGTTTATTAGTCCGGGGTTAACATGTGGCTAAAGTTAAAACTCAGACAGTGAGTGCCAGGGAGTCCTTCACGAAACACAACCACTGGCGCATACGTGACCGTGCAATTGGGAGGAGAACTGCGCCCGAAGGTCCATGGACCATTCCCGAACACGTTCATTCAACACTTCCATTGATTCAGGGAATCCAGTCGTGAAATCGTTTCCTTTCAACACCAACAGAAAACAACACATATTCTGAAACGCAAACGGATGAACACGTGGCTCTTTTCGTTTTGGGCTTTCAGGATGGTGGTTGTCCTGTAAGACGCAGCCCACGTAGCTGTGGGCAAAACGATCCCAACCCACTGAAGGTCCAAGCTGAAATGACTCACGACAGAGTGCCACTCGCAGACAGAGTACCAAGAAAACATCCGATGGCAACTCGAGAACCAAAGAAAGCAGCAAAAAACAAAACACACAAAAAAAAAAAAACAACTCGCACAACAAACAGAGCAACAAACTGACCAGGAAACCAACAGAAAGCCATGCAAGGGAAACCGATGCACGACCGAACCCTCCGCACCATGTCGTAGCCAGCAGGCAATCCCATGAGCCGCAGGGAATCTGTGACCTCGGCAGAGCTTCCCATTTTCCCGGTGCCGGCGGGCTGGAGAGGAAAAAACCCAGCGGGTTAGATGGAAAACCCCCATCCCCTTTTGGGTGGTGTTGCCGAAAAACAAAAAGCACAACCACCATGTTGTTTTGGAGGGGGCCGTCCAAAACCTACTTAGTATGTTTGGCCAAGTCTTGGTAAGTGGACATGGCCTTCTGGGTTATGACACACTAACAAGGACTCCACTGAATGGGGGTGCTTGGCCAAGTTGGCAAGATGTCAACTAAAAGTTATATTACCCAAACAAATATGGCACAAACAAAAAAGTAGTCGGGTAGTTTGGGGGTCCAGGTACCCTTGTAAGGCTTTTTACTTGGATAAAAACCCGCCTTAAGCAGATGTCCTCCAAGATTGAATCCACTTTGCGATGATTGTGGGGGTCCAAAGCTAGGTGCATGTTAGAATAGGGGTACCCTTTTTGCTGTACGTCTGTTCTGGTAGGGGAACCCTCCCAAACAAAAAGGGTAAAAGGGCAATAGTGGGGGACCCAGAAAGAGGGGGGAAGGTCAAGAGGGTGGAAGCCCTGGGTTGCAACCCTTCTCAAGAAGTCTGATGCTCGGTGGACTTCAGTTTTCCCAGTGGGTGAAACCCCAGGTGGGCTTTTCCATCCAACGCGGGAACGGACTTCCGAGAAGCAAACTCACAGTTCTTTAATTTTTTTCGTGGGTGTTCTGCGCAGAAGGTATTTGGTCTCCTTTTGGGCCCTTTGACACCACCCCCAAGCGCTCCGATCACGCGAATGGATGTTTCGTCGCCGAAGGACCCGGCTTTTAAAGGTGCACCTTTCCAAGCCTCCAGTGGCCCCTATAAGAAGCCAGGCACCCCCCCGTCATTGTTGAGCTCGCATACTCGGGTGTGTCGTTTTTAATGTGGGAGGCCCCAAATTGGATTCAGGCTTTCATGTTGTTTGTACCCATCAAAACAGCAGACCCATTTGGTACTACCATTTTTCGATCCCTTCCAACCACCAGCCACCAGCCAAGGTAAGCCGCAAATTCGCGTCGCGTTGGACATGTCGACTTTGAGTTCCCACGCATGATTCGATGCCCATGTTCCTCTCATTTCCAGGAAGAGCCCTCTATGGGCTCACGTTTGGGCTTTCCACTGCGGGTGAGCCGATCTACCTCACGGGTGGATTCGCTCGTTTTAGCACCGAAGCGGCCCCCAGTGACAAAAGTTGCACGACACCCGTACAAGAGGCAGAGCCATGTTGACGCGCAAAAAACACCACAGCACATTGCACTTTCCTGATTCTCTGCGTTCCCCCTGCTCTACATTTAAGAGCCAGGGAACCGCAGGTTTTAGTCTAATTTGCCAGCTACCAGGGCTGTATTTTGGGGCCGATTTTTGAGCCATACCTATTTCCAGCTTGGTTGACTCACCGAAAGCCGACCGCACGCCCGCACGCCGCGACTCCACACACGAAGCGAGGATTCCGGGCGGACGCGGTGGGGTCGATGGCTGCTTTCTCCTCCTCGGAGATGGGCGTGCAGAAGCGATCTTTGTCCGGCCTGGCGGGAACCCCGCCTGAACCATCTTTATATATATATATATATACATATATATATATATATCCGGGGACCCCCCCCCCCCCCCAAAAAAAAAAGGCGCCTTTTTCTTGCAAGCTGCTCAGTCTGTTTGGGCAGCTCAGTCTGTTTGGGCAGCTCTAGCCACATCCAAGGTTGCGCAAAAGGACTGTGACTGACATGCCGACCAAGCAAGACTTAAGCCAATCTGTCATGCGCATGCTCAAGCTCACAAACAAAAAGTCTGGCTGTTTTGAGGATACCTGGAGTCTCTATGACGTTTGCAAAAAGGGGTCATGACCCAAAATCAAGGGGTCATGACCCAATTTTTAAAGGGTCGTGGAGACTCCAGGTACCCCTTTCAGCCTTCTTTGTGGTCTTAAGGAGAAGAAACAAACCACCACCCAAATGACCATGTTGACTATGGGTCAAAAAAGAAACCACTAGAAGACCGCAGGTTCAGTCCATATTTCCATTTACCAGGGTTCCATTTCGGGCACACATTTTTGACCCACAGCTAAATGCCGCCAAAGGATACTGACACCTTCCGGCCCGCGGCCCCAGGCCCCAGGTCCCAGGCCCCAGGTTCCGCCATGCCTGGTATAAGGCGTGCGGCATCTTCCTTTGACGCATTCCCGGAGCGTCGTGTCAAAGAACTCCGTGAAGGAGCAAGCGTTCACCTGGCCGAACGCACCAAAAAAAACCGCCGGTAGGATCATGGCTGATGCAGAACGCCGGCAACCCAACCCACAAAGAACTACTAACGCGGGCAACCCACAAAGAACTACCTGGATTCTCCATGGCCCTTGAAAAATGGGGTCATTAGCCAAAATGTTGGGGTCATTGACCCACTTTAAAGGGTCATGGAGACAGGTACTCAGGTGCTCGTTGCCAAGTTAGCTGCTAGTAGCCTAGGCTATAACCCGCTTACCGCTTACAAGTCCCAACTAAAGCTAACCTTGCTATTGCTAGGTTGCAATTCAGGCTAAGGACCTACTAACTTGGGAACGAACATCCAAGTACCTCTTCTAGAGTCTCCGGTGGAGAGGTTAGAATAAGGGTACCTGATGTTTTTCTGTAGTCTATTTTAGTAGGGGAACCCTCCCCCAAAAAAGGGTAAAAGGGCACTACTGAGGGACCTAGTATTCAGGTATATGCCTAGTGTGCTTGGTAAGTCCAAGCACTTGTAAAGTTTTTGCCATTCCATGTGCCTTGTCCTTGGCACACCCGAAATGGCTGCATGCAGCTATGCTAGGTCTATCCCTGGTCGATGTAATTACAAATGAAAAACGAGCCATCTGAACGAAGCAAGCTCAATCAGTCGCTCCCGGAGTTTTGTTCAACCTGTCCGAGCTGGAGTCAATGGTTTCAGATTGATATGGCTGTGGGTCAAAAATGGGTCCCCTAAATGGAGCCCTGGTAAATGGAACCGAGGACTAAAACCTGCGGTCCATATGCTGGTGGTTTAATTTTACACGTGGCGCAACATGGCGCGGCATGCGAAGGCACGCAGTCTTCAAGTATACATATATACGGGTTGCGGACCAAACTGGGCGGGGACTCTTTGCTCAAAAGAAATGGGACCGAGTGCTGCAAAATTGGACATTCAAGTCAAAATCAGCAACCAGCCATTTCTTTGAGATTCCCCGCATTTGGCAACATACGTCATATTATTTGGTGAAGAACTCCTGCCGTAGACTCTCATCCGTGTGCTCTCTCGCAAACTGTTCACCTCGTGATCGGTTTGGCCAAAAAAGCAAACTTTTTGCTACTGACACGGACTTGCCCTGATAAGTCATTTTTTAAGAGTTTATCCCTAAAATGGTCCAAGCCTAAAGTTGCAAAGGCCGAAACGGAACTCAGGGAGTCAGTGGTCCACAAAGAAAGATGCACAGGAAGCGGAAGGGGGGGGGGCACCTCCTCTAACCCCCCCCCCCCCCCAGAATGGTTCTCAGAACACCTTCTAAGTTCTAACAATCCTTCCTGGGATGTTTGGGGGGGGGCGCTCGGCCAAGGTAGTAAGTTGTTTGTGACCTAGGTTACGACTGGCTGATAAGTCCCCCATAGCGCAGTCAACCCTTGCAAACAACACGCTATTAGCCACTTACTAACTTCCAAGTCCCACTTCCTGAGTGGATGGGCCAAAAAAAACAGGTCACCTCACTTTTTTGGCTTTCCACGAACAACCCAATTCCTTTCCCCCCCACAAAAAGCCAGCGACCACCACGTCCGAGCCCCGGGGGCTTTCGACGAATTTCCCAACGCCCGGGCTTTCCGAATTTTCCATCGCCTTGCTGCCAGTTTCCAGGGGCTGGTTCTGCGTCGTCGTCTGCGCCATTGCCTGCACAGATCCATGAAACGGAGTCCCGTTTAAAAACAGACGGGGGATTTGTTTACCGTGGATGACCCGAAATCCAGACATCGCACCACCTAAGAAACCATGCGAAGCCATAACATTGCTTGGAGTTTTTGGGGTTAGGTTGCGAAACGGATTTCGCAACCATCCACAGTATTTCCAAGAGTTGCTGCACCTCTGGAGATGTGTGATTTTCCGAGAGACCGGAATCTTCTCTAAATCAGCCCCAGAAAAATTGGCCTTGATGAATGTAGACCAGTTTCTGGACTATGTGTTACACCCCCCCCCCCCCCGAAAATGCCAGGCTTTCCAAGGGCCTTTGGCCGTGAAGTTCAACAGGGGAGCCTTTGGGGGATCAAAACTTGAGGATGCATGTCCACCAACCACTTTTGAGGTGGCTCTGGAAATTCATGGCACCATATTTATGGGTATGTTTTAAGCCAAAACCGTGGCTTTCCTTCTGGTTGTGCTTTAACACCGCCAAACAAATGGTACCAGCTTCTGTTCAGTGCCCTCGATTCATGCTTTGGGTGCTATGATGCATTTTGAAAATAAGGTCACTTAGTCCAAAATCAAAGAGGTCACTTAAGCCGTTTGAAGGGCACTTAGACCCTCAGAGTTGCCCTCCCCAGCAGATCCCTCCCCAGTCCGGCAAATCGAGCCGCAGCGACACGTGAATGCGAATGGGGGGGACCGACGCTAAATGGCCGCAGCGACAGCGAATAAACACTCACGCAGGGGGGACCGACACTAGCGTAAGCTTTTCAAGGGGTAAGTCGCACCCCCACTGACACTCAAATGACACGCTTTGACACTCAAAACGCCATGTTCGGGCCATTCCAGGTCGGCCCCAATCAAATGTGGCAGTTGTCATACTTCGACACGGGTAGCTGTTCGATTTCAACAGGATCCCAATCAAGCCAAAACGGGCACTTAGTAAACCAATCAAAGGGTCACTTTGGGCACCGACACGGCCTTAAGTGCCCTCGATTCAAACACGTCAAGTGCCCTTCATTGAAGGGCACTGCTGGTGGGTATATTTAAAAAGAGAGAGAAGAACTGATGGTATACTGTGGATGAACCTCCACCACCGAAACCCTGAAACGATTCGATTCCCCTGCAAATACCAACCAACAATGGTCCCATGGGTTCAACACATTGATATGTCTTCCACAGTATCTGCACGTTTTTTTTAATAGTGTCAACAGCTGGACGTTTATCATGTCATTCGCTCATTATACCCCCGATCGGTGAGCTCGCTATGAACTAGGGAAACAATATGGGTATGTGGGGGCTGATTCCTGGCCCCCAAATGACCATGGGTAACTTTTCCCATTTGGGACAGATCAAGCATTTGTGTGGTTTGCCCCAACGATCGTTCCATGTTTATCGGACCTTTTGACCTTTTGATCAACCCCCACATGGTCCTTATTCCTTCATGGTGCTGAATGGTCCTTCATCTCTAAAAGTCATCAACAGGCCATGCTTCCCTTGCACGTCGGCCAGAAAAAGTAACCACACCTTTTCGGTTTACCAGTAATATGCTCCAAACCCCAAAAAAGTGATTAAAGTCCATGAGCTCCGGTCAGGTGAGTCGTCCTGTACCAACCGAAATCACCGCCCTTCGGACAACATTCCGCGGCTTCGGACTCCCGCCCAAGGCCTGCAACTGCCCAGCCGAAGGCCTCGGAAGCCCCGACATCTCCAGGAAAAAAACCAGCTGGGCAATATGTGTCATTGTTCTTGGGGAGTTGGTACGTGTTTTTGGGGGGCAAAGGAAGAGGTGTCTTTCTTTTGAAAGACCCACCAAAACGAGCGGGTTTTCCTGCTGGCTTCCCTTTATCAACAACAAAACAGGTACGGTTTCCTGTGAAACCACAAAAAAAGGTACCAACACCAAGATGGATCATATGATTTTTCATAGGGGACCCTTTGGTGGACGATGTTCAATTAAGAATGGGCTCCCTATTCGAATTGATAGCCGGGAGAGGCAAACCAACTGGTCCCGGCGGGGTGGGATCCTTTTAATGACAAACCATTCAAGTTCTGTTAAGGGCGAAAGTAGGACCCGTCTCTTCAGGACATGTGCACACACATGGGTGGATTACGAAGAAAACTATGGGTGAAGAGAATGAGCAAGAAATCAATCCTTAGACTCCGACAAGGAACCTCAGGATTTGTTGCCCTCATCCAAAAACCTCATCGGGTTCTGGAATTCCTAAGAGGGGTTCCTTAAGGCTCCCTAAAGCACCCTAAGAAACCGTAACGAACTCTAGGGCTCCCAACTACCCACCCCCCTTGTACTGTGCGGAACCAGCTTGGTTACCTGCCATATTGGTAACTGACCGCTGGTTCCAGGAACCACAAAAAAAGGGCCCGGAACCGTGAAATTGGGGCCCGGAACCGTGAAAAAAGGCCCGGAACCGTGAAAAAGAGGCCCGGAACCGTGAAAAAGAGGCCCGGAACCGTTAAAACCGTTAGACATAAATCTGGTTCCCACTTTTTTGGGAACCAAGCCTGGCTCCCAAAAAAACAGTCGCCAATGGCCAGTTACTAGCTATACAGGTTACTAGGAGTCGCTGGGATGCCTTTTTTTGTACTGGCGGCACAAACCCCCGGCGTCTCTGGTCCCAACCAAAGTGGTCAGCCAAAGTGCGAGGCCGAGTCCTGCAACCTTCCATTTGGTTAAGACCCCCAGAAAAGACATCTAGCGATAATTTCCTTTCAAAACCATAGGGGAAAATATGAACTATTCATTTCAGCAAATGGAAGCAACTCATGGCGTGACTTGGGCGCATGATCTTCGCACCCCGAAGTCTGATGGAGGCTCTGAAGCTCTAGGCCACCGACTGCTCGCCCGGCTGAACGGGGCAGCAGTTTCCTGCGGCCAAAAGAACCCGACAAACAAGAAGTACATTCTACAGGGGTCACTGGATTTCCCCGAAAATGCTTCAATTTATATACTGGTTTCCAGGTGTTCAACTCATTTCCGTGTGGAATGCGTCTGGCGGGCAACTGGGTCCCGAAATGACCTGTGGAGGCGGTCGGAATGAGGCTGCATCCGGATCCGGAGTGATTGTGTCCGCCGAAGATGAAGAGGATGATGTAAAAATTTGCCTAAAGATCCGAGATATTCCTGGAGAACTTCTGGTAGCTAGCAGGTATTTGTTTGACTTTCCCGGGTGTTGATTTCCTCTTGGCTTCCCTTCAGAATCAACTAACTGTGGCTTTCCCCAAAGACACGCCCAAAGTCCAAAGTCTGGTTGCCAAGACCCCTCCCAAAAAATGCTTTGTGAGGCAACCTTTCGTGAAGCATGGCCGTGGTTCGGAGCCCCAGTTCGCTTTGTGGGATGCCAAGGGCTCCATCCCTGCCTGTGGGGTTGTAACTACCATAGGACGACACGTGCTGAAAGTCACAGGTGCTAAGCCTTGTCCCGCAGACCGGAAGGCGTAACGCAGCAAGCCTTCGAGTTTTATTCCAGTGGTCTTCTGAGGAAAAGGTTGGCGACAGAGCAACCAAAGCAAATGGCTTCTCCTTCTGATAAAGTTGTGATTGTCCTTCGTTGCCTGTTATAGTAGCAAGCCAAACTGAACTTGAATCAACGAGCCTGGCCGAAAAGGATGCGGGGGCATGTACCGGCCAAGCACAGAGCCGAATCTGCACGACGACGCTTTTGCGCACCAGGATGAAAATTTTGTTCGACCGAGCCTCAAAACACTTTTGGGAATGAAACCTCCCATTATGTCCTAGGTCCAAACTCTCAGAACTACCTTCATTGCAACTTCACCAACTGTTGCTTTTGGTGGTAACCGATCACTCAATTCTTAGTGTACTCTCAACAAGACCTTATTCCGTGCTACTAACATGAAAACAGCTTCAAAAGGGACCTCCAGGCGTACAGGTCACAACCCTGAAATCCAATTTTAACGCACAAATAGACACAATCTCAAAGGTTTGTTGGGTCGTCTTTTTGAACAACGTCCATCTGAGAAAGCTTATCTGGGTGCTTCGTTGGGGTCTGTAAACATGAATCCGATTACCCATCCCCTTTGGTTGATCCAAAAGGGTGAATTAAAAGTTGTGACAGCACCTAGTGACGAGGCAAGGAATCATTTCTTTAGGGACAATAAGCACGGAATTGCTTCCTTCCTCCATTCTGTGTTGCCATGGACGCCACCAATGGGTCAGAGAAAACTCGTCTTCCCAAGCCTTCCACTGTCCGATCTGAGGTGCCAAGAAACCCTAGAAATTCATCACCTCAATTCCCGAGTGGATTGGCCAGAACAAGCCTGAGCTTTTATTCATCAAGAAACTTGTCTTCCCAAAATGGAGACAGTCCAGGAACTTAGGGAGTAAGTCACAGCAATGCCCTCCATGGTGCCTGACAGGGGGGTCCTGGAAGACCATTTTCCCTTCAAAGGGACCCCCGAACGTCAGGTTACTGGGTATCTAGTCACTGGAAGGCTTCGTCTCCGACATCCCTGCCTTGTAAGCGCCTAAAGCGCTTTGCCGGGCTCCCTGCACGGAGTCTTGCAATTGGATGGTCTCTTGAAAACTCAACCTAGTTCGGGCTGTGGTTGAAATGCAATCAACTTCTGTGATACAAAAGCCAAGAGGGGATTCCCTTTCAGTATCGCAGAAGTGGTTAGATAGACCCTGAGTGATCGCACAACCCTGACCTAGTTTATACAACCAGTACCTATGTGTATATATCTATATATTTATACATATACAGATACTCACTTGCAGGCGCATACAGCAACAAATCCAGACTTTTCGGCCCAACGGGGAACCGAAGCGGAGCACAAACCAAACGAGGGTCGTTTGGGCCTCACGTTCTGGGGTACCCTTTGTCGTGGTTTCAAAGGGAAACCGGCAGGACAACCACCATTCTAATTTGGGGGGGGGGGGTGTCCCCCGAAAAAGAAACACCTACAGTTATATCCCAAACCCCCGAAACCCTTCGTCCATTTGCTTAAGCCCCCTGGTAAAAATATAAATGAATGTCCAGTAGCGATCAATTCCTTTTGACCAACAAAGCAAAATAGAAAAATGTTCTTAAACAAATGGAATCCTAAGAAGGAAAAAAACGATCGCGCCCAACAGCAGCTCTCAGCCGTTCCGGGGCAGAGACCCCAAGCCAGCTGCTGAAGCAGGGTCGCGGGTATGAAATGGAAATGGCACCTTGGGTTTGATGGGCTTCCAGACAATCTGAACTGACAGTTTGGTAACCCCAATTACTCGCTTCCTGAACTGTTTACTTACAATGTACCACCAAAATAGTCTTCCCTAAAAAGTATCAAGTCCAAAACCGGAAAGAAAAGAAAAACAAAAACAAAAAAACGGAAGTGCGATTACCTGATTCCCCCTGTAATCCCAGCCGTCCCAGACTCTCTCTCCCTCTCTCTGGCAACCCCAAGAAAAATCGCCTTTCAGGCGCCGCAGCAAAGTTGAGAGCACCGCGCCAGAGGCTTCCTCCGAGACTTCCAGCCTCCGAAAAAGTCGGTCGAGGCCGGAAAAAGCATAAAGCGGGAAAAGGGGGAGCAAAAAGAGCAGGGTACTTGTCTAGGTCCTCCAGTCCAGAGGTTAGAATAAGTTGGTACCAACATGTTTTTTTTTCTTTTTCTGTAGTCTCTTTTGGTTCGGGAACCCTCCGCCAAAAAAATGTAAAAGGGCACCACTGGGGGACCTAGTTGTGACCACCCCCTACTTATTGCTTAAACGGGCGTTGTACTGAGTAAGTGGTTAGTAAGCCTGGTTGAAAAAAGCACAACATATCACCACTTGCTACGAACCCCATCGCCCCTTTAAGTGCCTTGCGCAGTCCTTGACATCTCCCCAAAACCTGCACAGAGAACGCCGAGCTCAGCTCAGAAGGCAGTCAATTGGCTCCATGGGACTTCCTTCCATCTGGGCATGGGTCACGTTCCCTCCCCCCCCAAAAAAACGGAACCGCTGGGTGGAACACATGTCACCCACTCTGTTGCCCATACTTTATCATAGAGGGGTTTGTGGACTCCAGGCCGTATGTAGGGCTTCTTTGGGCTCCCTCCCCCTCCCCACCCCCAGCCCCCATAATGCGCATAATGCAAGGGTCAGGAGGAGACTCCAGGATGAATCGTATGTGCATCTGGTCGCGCCTCCTCCTTGTACATGGCACACACGAGCCTGCGGATTGGCGCAAATCTGACAGAAGACGCGGGCAGATTTGCAACTTAGGCTGGGAACGAGCCAAGGAGGGCAAAACATACATTCTCACAAGCTCTCGAGTGTGAAACCTCATGCAATTTGAGCCCAAAGGCGAAGCACTGCTCGCAAAGCTGCCAACAAGGCAATGCATGGTCAACCCTGGGTGTGATTTGTTTTGAGGGTACTCCCCTTAAAGGGAACCCAAAAGGACCGCCAAAAAGAAAAACTATAAATATATGTATTTATCTATTTATATGTTTAAAAAAATGACACTCCCACCCTGCACCTGCTTGTTTTGGAAGGCACTGTTGCGATAGTCCATTGCCATTGCCTGGTTATCCATCACAACTCGAAGAAAAGCCGTAACGTGACCTGCTTGGTTACCTGCCCATCCCAGTGACTCCATTAGATAGTAGGTAACATCAAGGTAACCAAGGTAACATCAAGGGAAAACCAACCTTTAAAGGCCGAACGCCAAGTGGCTGGAGACCTGGGAACTGGGATCTGGGCCTTGCAAGGTAAAAAAGCCGTGCAGAAGGGCCCGGTGAAGCAGAGCCAGGTGATCCGAAAGAAAAATCCCCCAGGAGTCGGAGCCACGAGTCGCACGTGCCGGCGCCGGAGTCGCCGGGGTCGGTGGGATTTTTTGAGACACGAGGGCTTGGGGGTTTCGATGGGAAGGCAGACCTATCTTGGCTCAGCTCAGGTGTGAGTTGCCGGCCAGGAAGTCAATGAATGTCTAGAATTCTCCAGTAGAGAGGACAGAATAAGGATTTCTGTTTTTCTTTTGCTGTAGCTTATTTCAGTAGGGGAACCCTCCACCCAAAAAGGGTAAAAGGGCACCACTGGGGGACCTAGATATTAGGAGAAGGGTATTGACAGGCAGCGGGCGATACTTGACAGGCGTACAATACCGAGGCTGCTATGACAGTAATGGATACACTGTTTGGCACAAAGGTGCTATACCGCTATACCAAGAGGTGGTATACTACAAGGTATGAAGGTTGACCAAGAAGACAAAGCCCCCACCCACTTGTTCATGCAAGCCTCAGGTGTGCAAAAGCGTTGGACCTTTGGTTGGTATCTAAAGGCAAACTTCTGAGGGGAGTGAGGGGAGCACTATCTTGATACCCGCCTATCTACAACCACTTGGAGGTGTTTTTTAGGGTACAAACAAATTGCTTGTGGTTTCAAAGGAGACCAACAGAAAAGCCACCCATGACGTGTTTTGTGGTTTCAAAGGAAATCAAAAGGACAGCCACCAGTTTGGGACCAATTGCTCGAGAAAAAAAAAAAAAACCGACCGCCGCCCACGCCTTCTGGCGACGTCGGCCCGGATCCGGGACCGCCGCCGGTGTCGGGTCCGTTGGTCCCGCCGCCGCTGGGCGGGGAGCTTCCGCCGCCGCTGGGGCCGCTGGGGCTGCTGCCGGGGCCGGGCGCTCCCGGGCCGGAGCCGCCGCCGTCAGGGGGCGCCCTGCCGCCCATGTCGCCTGAGGCATGGGCGAGAAATCCGTGGCGCAATCGCAGAAACCCAACGGAAGGAGTCGATTCTTTTGAAACTAGCGGATTCAACCATGGCTGCAATGGATTTCGTCCATCAACAGTCGGGGAACACACACAAAAAGAAAGAAGCCGGCTCTGTTTCCTGTGGCTTCACTTGAACACTAGCTCAAAAGTGATCCCCTCACAAATGGTCGAACAATTCGGCACCTCTTGTCAGAATACTCCACTTCTTATGCAAGATGTATGGAACTTGGGCAAAAACTAGGGACTTCTTGCTGGCTTGGCAGGGAAAGAATCAAGTTCTCAATCATTCAACAGTTGCATCAGAACATATCTTGTCTGACTCTGTTTCATATATGTGCTCTAGACTGCACTATGTTTTTGTTTGAGGAGACCCCAAAATTGTTTGGTCACCACATGGCAAGTCCAGGTTTGCTTGAGCAATGAGAGTGCCATGCCGCCATACCCCTTTTGTTGGGCAAAGAAAGCCTGATAAGGCCGTCTCGGGTGCATCTTTCTTGAAGGTATCCCTTCTTGGTGGTAAAGGAAACTATAAACGGAAACCCACCAAGTCCCCCAACACCCACATTTGTTTTCGGGACTCAACAAGTTTCAGAAACGCGCAGTGTCCGAAACGGCTTCTTTCGCTGGCGGAATTCCCAGAAGCTGCAACTTGCTGCTGGGTAGTGAATTCGCCAATTTTTGGAGGTCCAATGGTGCGACATGTTGCTTTTTGTTTAACGAAAATTGGTGCGGGGGGGTTGTCAATATCATCCCTCTAAGGGTCCGCCATTTTGAGGTGCCAAATAAAGAGTCTGAAACTCAACACAACCCAAATATTCATCAACTGTTGCCTCCCTCAATAAACAAAAAACCAAACCAACACTGAATACTTGGTCTGTTCCCAGATCCCCTGCTAAAATATTTCAACTTTTAGTGGCTTGGTGGAGACTACTACAAACCTCAAAGCCTAAGGGGATGGCTGGGGACCAGCAAGTGTATGCGTGCGGCAGGGGAACTTTTGGGGTTCCCCTACGTCCATTTTCTCGTCTTCCTAAAATGGAAAATCGGTTGCCACATTTCACATCAGCTCCCCCAACCCCAGTCTAAAAGGTGTGGAGGTATATACTACTTGGGGCTGGTCTCCCCTGCCTTGGGCCCTTTACCTCACCCGAAATCTACTTAACGGGGCAGGGTACTTGAAAGTGGTTGAAATACGCATGGTTGAAAAAATGCCGAAGCCGTGGTTAGAAGTCTTTTCTGCCTGGCCAACCAGGCGTACACGAACCACTTGCTTTAAAAGGGGTACTGTACTTAGTATAGTAAGCCTGGTTCAGTGGCTTGTCACCAGGCTTGCGAACCACTTACCTGACAAATCGATTGCCCCTTTAAGAACCATTCTTGAGGCTCAGCTGCCTTCTTGAGGGACAAATTGGGTTCGGTCCGGGACCCTTCGGCTTATACACCAGATCCCCCAGTGAAGGATCCTTCTCACGGATACTTCGTTTGACCCCCAGCTGAGCTCGCCATCATGCAGACCAAATCGATCGCCGAGCTCCGCCTCCCATCGGCGGCATGTCCCCAGGCCCGCCGGGGCCGCCGGGGCCAGGGTCGCCGCCAGGGCCCGGCATGCCGCCTGCGGTTTCAAGCGCCGACTGAAAGGACACTGAAACACGAGGCGTCTGCTTGGAAGCAACGTCTGCTTGGTCTCAATTTGAGTGAGTCAAAAGTGGGTACCGGAAATGGGCTGCCCTGGTAAATGGAACCAAGGACTAAAACCTGCTTTTTTTTTTGTAGTGGTTTGTTTTTGATCCACACCCATTTTCAGTTGTTGAGACCTCAAAGTAATCTTAGCAACTTCGCAAGTAGACCCTCAAACGATACAGGTCAAATTCAAATTCACAGCGACATTGAATAGTTTCATATCCGACGTACAACAAGCTCGTCTGGGCAAGTAGGTAATCTCCCCACAGCTTTTACTGGGGCTGGAACTGGTCCCCTTACCATTGTTCTCAGCGTACTATGGTATATCCAAGTGCCCTTGATAGGTACAACCCATCTTGTGTGATCTGCATCACTTTTGAGGAACCTGCCAAATGATTGTTGGTCAACTTCAACTCGCCGGGCCGGTGAGTTGCCTTTGAGGTACTTCCAGAACGGGGAACCTGCTAAAAATAAGTTTTTTGCGCATGGGAGTGACTAGAAACCTGACAGCTTGCAGTGGTTCTCTTTGGTTTTCCTTCACCTGGAAACTTACTGAGTCCCGCATGTCCCTGACAAGTAGATCCGAAAGTAGTGGGACATCTGCCCTCCAGAAGCAGTGCCAGGCATATCAACACGAATCTGAAGCAATACCAACATGTCTTGAATGTAAAGAGTATGACAGCATCGACTTGAAGGAATTCAGAGGGAACCAATGCGGCGCATGAATATAAGTAGAAGAAACGGCTCCTGATTTGACACACACACACACACACTCGCAACCAACGTGGAAGTGCACTCACCCCCTTGTGGGAGTCATGCTGATACTTAGCAATCGAGTAGGAAATCGATTTGCTACCTGGGCCCAGTTTTCCGCATGCGGCTATTAGCCTTTGGACCATCTTTCCAACCGCAACACACAACTGCTAAAGTTGGAAGCCAACCTTGTCCAGCCTCCACCACTGCCAGCTAGGGCCAACTTCAATTCCTCCACACTGATCTGCTCGTCTTGATTCTGGTCGTAGCTAGACCAGTCGCCGCTCAAGGAGTAGGTTGCAGTGCTGCTGCCAGTACCGCTGCTTGTGCCGGTGCCAAAGCCGGTCCCGCTATCAGTGCCAGTGCCACTGCTGGTTCCGGTGCCACTGCTGGTACCGGTGCCAGTGCCAGTGCCAGTGCCTGTGCCACTGTCGGTGCTGGTGCCAGTGCCTGTACCACTACTAGTGCCGGTACCGCTGCTTGTGCCGGTGCCAGTCCCGCTGTCGGTGCTAGTGCCGGTGCCAGTGCCACTACTAGTGCCGGTACCACTGCTAGTGCCAGTGCCAGTCCCGCTGTCGGTGCTAGTGCCGGTGCCAGTGCCAGTGTCGGTGCTGGTGCCGGTGCCACTACTGCTGCTGGTGCCAGTGCCGCTACTTGTGCCAGTGCCGGTGCCAGTTCCGCTGTCAGTGCTGGTGCCTGTGCCACTACTGCTGCTGGTGCCAGTGCCGCTACTTGTGCCGGTGCCGGTGCCTGTTCCGCTGTCAGTGCTGGTGCCGGTGCCACTACTGCTGCTGGTGCCGCTGCCAGTTCCGCTGTCAGTGCTGGTGCCGGTGCCACTACTGCTGCTGGTGCCAGTCCCGCTGTCGGTGCTAGTGCCGGTGCCAGTGCCAGTGTCGGTGCTGGTGCCGGTGCCACTACTGCTGCTGGTGCCAGTGCCGCTACTTGTGCCAGTGCCGGTGCCAGTTCCGCTGTCAGTGCTGGTGCCGTGCCACTACTTGTGCCGGTGCCGGTGCCAGTTGCCGCCAGTGCTGTCAGTGCTGGTGCCGGTGCCACTACTGCTGCTGGTGCCAGTGCCGCTACTTGTGCCGGTGCCGGTGCCAGTTCCGCTGTCAGTGCTGGTGCCGGTGCCACTACTGCTGCTGGTGCCAGTGCCGCTACTTGTGCCGGTGCCGGTGCCAGTTCCGCTGTCAGTGCTGGTGCCGGTGCCACTACTGCTGCTGGTGCCAGTGCCGCTACTTGTGCCGGTGCCGGTGCCAGTTCCGCTGTCAGTGCTGGTGCCGGTGCCACTACTGCTGCTGGTGCCAGTGCCGCTACTTGTGCCGGTGCCGGTGCCAGTTCCGCTGTCAGTGCTGGTGCCGGTGCCACTACTGCTGCTGGTGCCAGTCCCGCTACTTGTGCCAGTGCCAGTGCCAGTCCCGCTGTCGGTGCTGGTGCCGGTGCCGGTGCCAGTGCCACTGCTGGTGCCAGTGCCGGTGCCAGTGCCAGTGCCTGTTCCGCTGTCGGTGCCACTGCCGGTACCGCTGCTGGTGCCGGTGCCAGTGCCGCTACTTGTGCCGGTGCCGGTGCCAGTACCTGTGCCAGTTCCAGTTCCTGAGAGCTTGCGGCGCTTGTCTTTGGCCGGTTCCTGCACAAGCGGTCTCAACGTGAAGAAGTTGGCGAGCCTTTCAGCGTCCAGACTGTGAGGGGGCGATCTAAGCACGTGCTCCATCCGAAAAGCAACCAGCAACAATACTCTACGAGACTGATCCAGTTGCTGCCACAAGTAAGCAATCACTAGAACCTCCCAGGCATCCGGTTCCTCGTTGATTTCACAGGGAAACCCGAGCCAAAACAGAAAGCTGGGCACCAATGTCTGAGCCAATTCTTTTCAACTCCTTTGGACTAAAAAAAATGAACTGACTGGTCGTTGACCTTCTCCGTGCTCCGGCTCCGCAGCCAAGTCTGAAGAATGACCATGGGTGTTGGAGGTATGGAGGGTGTTTGGGTGTCTTTTTTAATGGAGGTATGGAGGTGCGGAGGAGATTGGACCAAAAGGATACCCACCATTTGTGGGGTTCCTCGATTTTAAGGCAACCCAAAAACCACTTATATGAGGAGCATACGCAACATATACTGCGTTAGAATAGATCGACCCATACCTGGAAATGACCTGTAAATCATAGGTTCACACCTGAGTCAAACCCTGACAGTAGATTCAGAGGGCAAAACCTAAGATCAAGGGTCAAACCACGGCTAAAACAAATGGTAGCTGATACAATTCGCCACCATGTTTTACCGTTCAGGAGTTTCGTCATCCAATGTTGGTCCCAAGTTGCCATTCCTTTGACGGGAATCGGTTGAACCCCAGAGTCAAACCGGTACCTGGAGTCTCCTTCTGACCCTGTAAAACTGGGTCAATGACCCAAAATGTTGGGGTCAACCATCTTTTTTTGAGGGTCAGAAGGAGACTCCAAAAAAAAAACGAAGTTGGCTTCAGCCAACTCCGGGTGGAGTTTGCTGGTCCAAATCCGACTCGGCGATCGGTCCTCGGACTCCGGGAGGCCTAAGTCAAGGAGCCGTCCGGGTTGCTCCAAGCAACGAGTGTTTGGTCTGCCTGGAGTCTCCATGACCCTTAAATTTATGGGGTCATTACCCAAAATAATGGGGTCATTACCCAAAATCATGAGGTCATCCAAAATAATTGAACCATTCTTGAAGGGTCATGGAGACTTCAGGTGGAAAGATTCGAATTGGAAACCCTTGCTCGATTCCTTCAAGCCCCCTCGTTGGTGGAATGAGCTCGATCACCTTTTGTATGGAAAGCCATGTGTTTCCAACCGTTCTACAGGACGTGATGCGGTCACACCAAAGACCAGGAAGGCAAGCCTGGCTATAAGTCTTCATTTTCCCCCGTCCACATCATTCTTCAACACTGGGAGGTGTCACCAAATCAGTGTATATAAGTTTGGCAACCATGTTCCCTCACGGGGTCAAGTTCCTGGTTATTCAAATAGAGTCAGCATCCCTTGAAAAGAGTGGGTTGGAGCCTGGTGGTTTGGTGCTTAGGGGTTTCCCATTTACCCTCTACAAGAACCAGGGGGTCCAATCCCCGACCCACCAATCCAACGCACCAACTGAGGGCTACCTGTTAAAGTGAGCTTGGGACTCATTTGGCCGAGGTGTTCCTGCTGGAAACTTCAGTATTTCAGATTCTACCGCCTGCAAGCATTCCTGCTCAGTCCGTTTGAGGCCCCACCATTCTTGAGGCTCAGTTCCCTTCTTCTTGGAGGGAACAACTAAAAGGAAATCACTCAAGGGGTCCGGGACCCCTATTTAAAGGCATTCTTCAGCAAAGGTTAGCAGCCTGATTCCAATCCTTCACCCAAACAAAGCTCACTGGATTTTCCCAAACCCAAAGTTGACCAATTGACCGCCCATTGAAGTGGTGGCTTTCCAGTTGACCCGATCGCCACGATTGAAACCTCCAAAACGGGAATCCGTTTCGCGGGATGCCGTGGAAGTATTCCATCAGGGTTTCTCGTTCCCCGCACACCCCGAGTTGTTTGAGGGGGGGGGGGTCAAAAGGACATATTCTGAGGAGTCCCCCAATTCCGGCAGGACCCTCAGGGCAGTAGTGATAGATTGCCTTTGGAACCAAGCAAATGGAAGGAAACTATTCTCAAAAGGCCATGGTGAAACCCACTGGTTGCAAATTCCATCAGGATCTTTAGGGTGTGGCACACAAAAGGGATTCTCCGTTGGCACACAAAAGGGGTTCTCCGTGAGGAATTTACCCCAAAAAACATATATAATTCGGGGGATGGCCCTGGTGGGAGCAGCGCGAAACCTAAACAAGTGGTGCAATTCGCCCTTGTACAATTGCCCCGGCCGGGATGCTCTTCTTTGGATATGTGCTTGGAAGGAAACATGGAAATCCGAAGGTCACCAAACACAAAATGGGTGCAAAATAGGGGGTCCTAACAGAAAGCATCTCCTTTTGGTTTCCCTTTGGCTAAATGATAGGTTTGCTCTGCTCAAATCAAACTCAGGTCAAAAACTCTGCCCATCTGCGTGTCTGAACCTTTTCTTCTCGCATGCACTTGGCGCGCGTCGAGAGCGATGCCGCCGTGTCATTTCAATCCGATCCCACGTCTCGCGTGTTCTGCTTTGGACCGGGGTCGAAAGTTGAAGTCGGTTTCGACTCGCCTGTGGATCACTCGCAAGTGGCTTCTTCTCACTCCCAAGTCGTAGTTTGATCGTTGACGTTAACCAAACAGCGATTGAATAAGCACCTAGTACATCTCACTTTCCTTGAGGTTCAAATGCTGTCTTCAGTTCACCAAACTTTGAAGCATACGTCAGGGACCTGGGACTCGAAAGGCTCTGGAAATTCTTCAAGGCGAGCGATTGGTGATCGAAAAGACGAGATGTGGTGGAAGCTAACTGCTTCAAATGTTCAAACAAAGAACAAGGATGGTTGACATGTTCTTTTTGCAAACACATCTAGTCGAAACTGGGAGATTCACTTGGGCATCACCCAAATTCAAAAGTGCAAGAAGGCCTTGGTGACAGCAAGAAGAACCGTGGGCCCAAGATTGGGCAGTCTGATTGTCCTAGGAGCCCCCCCCGTCAAATACCAATGCAACAACAACAACGTTCCAGCCACTACAGGTAGACAGATCTAATACAAGTTTGGGTGCTTCTCAAATGAGGGGGCGCAACCAGCTGGTTTCCTGTTTTCCCTTTAACACCTATCCAGAAAGGGGCACCCTTTAAAAAGTTGCCCGTTGCTTTTGGAGAAGTCAGCCTGTGGAAACCTCGGGGACGTTGTTCATCGCCTTTCACCTGAAGGATGCTGTCTGCAAACATATTACACATATCCCCAAACCTGAACAAGCGATCCCCAAGTAAAGGATCTTTACCATAGTGACCTCTTTTCACCTCCAGGTGAGCTCGCCAGAAATTATGCAGAACACTGTACCAAACAGACTCACTGAGTCTATTTGAACATAAACATTGCGCGACTTTCCCTTGCAACCCTTGCTCCAGCATCACTCTACTTACTCGCTTCCCATCGCGTGGGCCAACCAAAAGCCTTGTCCAAACTCAAAAAGTGACCATCCACTCCAAGTTCCGAGACTCCAAACAGTGAGCGAAACAAATTCGAGCGTTCCACTTGTGGCCCGGCAGCCCTCGCCCCGAGAAAACTGACAAGTTGCCAGGGGTGGACCTCGCACTTTCCATCTACGGGCGTCCCAAAGGGCCGAGAACAAGAAGAGCAAGGTTTCACCTTAAGACCAACCAGTGCTTTATGGAGCCCGGTGGATTGGCTAGGGATTCCCTTGACAGGAGGACCAGCTTCCCGCTATAATTGGTGGTTTGGAGCCCGGTGGATCGGCTCGGGATGGCTTCCTCGGGGTGCAGATCCAAATCCAAGCCATCCGGGCCCACCACCAAGGGGTTTACCTGAAAGGTGCCCTCATAAACTCGCTGGCTGAGTGGATGGCCCAAAAAAAGTTCAAACTTTATATTTCCCACTAAAATGGTCTTCCCAAAAAGATTAAAGTCCCTGAACTCAGGAAGTGAGTAAAACAACACACAACCTGAAGTTGGCCCCTGGCAACTCTGAGCCCTCGGGGCTGTGACTCGACTCGACTCGAGATGTTCGAAGACTTCCACGGCCCAGAGCAACGGCCAGAGCGAGACCGGCGGAAAAGTCCGGGCTGACCGAAATCCCCATTGGCCGCACTGACCAGCTGACCGGCCAAGTATGGTTTGGGGGGCCTCGACTATGCTCACTTGAGTGGATTGGTCGGAAGAAGCAACCAAACTTCAAACGAAAAGCACCAAACTGGGCCCAAACCCAAAGTTTCCCCGTGGCTCATTTAAAAGCACTCCAAGAGGGGTACCCTCAAAAAATCACACACCCGTATACATAACATATATATATATATCTGCATAATAGGTTTGGAAGCGACCCCGAGGTATTTCTTCCCTTACTTTTCCTGCTTGGTCTTCTCCGGGCTTCGGTCACCGCGATTTCACTAGTCCAGCTGTAAGAAAGGGAAGAGGCAGCACTGCTGCTTCTGCTTCTCAACTCCTTCCCATGGTGCTTGGGTCGACCAAGATATCTAAAAGACGGGTTTGGATGCGCTTTTTTTGTGGATGTCACCAGGTTTTCCCCCGGTTGCTCCTTTTTTCAGTACTCCCTTTTTTAGTACTCTTTTGAAATTATACAGGGGTGAATCCACAAAAGCTACATCCAAGCCGCTATCTAGAAGATAGTCAGTCGTTAGTAACCTATAGGTTATAACCGGCTGAAGTCCCGAAGTGGAGTTCACCATGGTATTGGTGGGTTACAACCTAGGTGGCCTTTACAGTATCGCACTGTCATTACCCAAAATAATGGGGTCATTGACGCATTGTTAAAGGGCCATGGAGACTCCAGGTTGAATCTTCCACCAAGATGGTCAGTTGTTGGTGACCCCCCCCAAAAAAAAACAAAGAAAACATCCTACTCATAACGGGGGTCACCCGCAAAAGTGATCCGGATTCAACCACTCAAACGGGACCCAACCCCGCATGAAAATAAACCAGGGGATTTCATCCGGAGATCCCATTGAGATGTTGGTGACCTAGCTTACAACCCGATAATCAGTCCCCCGTTCAGGCGGCAAACCACTTAGAAATAAACTTAGAAACTTGGCCAAACATGCAAGTAGCAAAACAATGCATTTTTGCAGACACAAATAACTCACAATGAATAGAACCAACAAAATACAAAACTACCAGCACCCCCCCCCCCCCCCAATGGATTTTGGTCAAACGGCTCCATGGCCATTTGACAGTGCCGCTTAACAAACAGTTTGTCAGCCTTTGGGCGAAAGTATCTGCTCCTGCCCACCATGAACAGAACCAAGAAACTGAAAAACATCACAGCACATTGAACAAGTAAAAACCAATTCATGAGTAGAGTTGGGACCAGATATAGAATGCATATTTTATCAGTTGCGTCACTTTGAGTCACAGCTACTACGTAAAATGTATCCTAAGTCTACCCCAGAACTGTTTTAAAATTCAGAAACTATAAAACCAAGTAAACAAGTAAACAAGTAAAAAGTAGGTAAGCAAGTAACAAATGCAATTGTCCTGCATTCAGCTATACAACAAGAAACATAAATAAATAAAACAAACACCTGCAAAAACCTGCAAGAAGGAAGAAACTGCAAAGAAACCAAAAAACAAAACAAAAACTGCAAAGACCAGCCAAGGCTCCGTTTGTGCGTGTGGACGGGGCCAGCTTCGTGAGGTCCGAGGGGAGCCACGCCGGCCGCGGGTGCTTCACGTCGCTGGGGATCTCCTACGCGACGCGAGGGGAAGTCCGGAACGCCGCGCGTCTTGAGTGGATTGGCGGGAAGAAGGTAGCCATTTTAGGCAAAAACCTCAGATTTTTTTTGCAGGTTTGGGGACTCAGGATATTCTAGGGTTTGATTCTGTTGCCATTCTTTTGACCCAGCGTTCTGTTCAAAAACCGGATCCGAATCCCCTGGGTTTTGATTGACGTCTTTTTAGAAAGAAGGATCCCAAAGGATGGGGAAGGTACCCCCAGAATTCGATGGAAAAACCTCTCAAATGGCGTATCAAACTTGTCGTTTCTTGCCGGAACCGCTTACACAACTTGATGTTTGCCACTCAAGTTGTTTACCAGACTGCTTGCTTGACACTCTAAGTGCGTACACAACCCAGGTTGTTTACCACTCAATTTGTTTACCAAGTGGTTCAACAGTCAAATTGTTACCAATATTGTTGCTTACCACTCAATTGTTGTTACCAGACTGCTTGTTTGACGCTCAAATTGTTTACACAACCAGGTTGTTGACCACTCAATTTGTTTACCAAACTTGCTGCTTGCCACTCAAATTGTTTACCAGACTGCTGGTTTAGCAAAATTGATTACCACCCTTGCTGCTTACCACTGAAATTATTTACCACACTTGTTCACCCAAACTTGTTATCTTTCACTCAAGTTGTTTACCACATTGTTGCTTGCCTCTCAAAATGTTTACCAAACTTGAAGTTTGCCACCAATTGTTTTCCAACCTTATTGTTTACCACTTAAACTGTTCACCAACCTGGTTGTTTACTACCATGGCGCAAACCCAAGGACAAAATTGAACTCAGTAAGTGAACTACGCAAGGGGACAAGTGGAAAGACCCATGGCTGAATTGGACAGGATACAAACGCCAGTCACTATGAGGATGTACCTCATGACCCCTTTCCTCACTTCCGATCGAGTGGATGGGCCAGAAAAAGTCCGAACTTTCTGTTTGCCACTAGAATGGTCTTCCCAAAAAGTTTGAAGTCCCAAACGGACTCAGGGAGTGACGAGGTGTGTCTCAACATATCGCCCCCGACTTTTTGTGTCATCAAGGCGCTCCAAGAGGCTAGCCTTATATCCGACTTTGTGCACAAACGTTACCCCGTGCAAATCGACATGAAACCAACAAAGCCGTCATTACAGGAATCTTCTTTGACACCCCATCTCTGGATTCCGTGTGTGCAGCGACCGACACCTGTTGACATTTGTACTGACATGCATGCATGGTTCTAAAGGCTTATTTATATGAGGCTTATACTATAGCCCTTATATGAAACCAGGTCGTGGCCTTTTCCACTCGGCTCGTGTGAATTTGCAGAGGCGATCCCAGCGCCGGAAAGACCCCCGGTCCTGGCGGTACAGCAAGGGCTCCCGGGCGCTCCTTTTGCGGATGGGGCGCTTGCACCGCAGCAAGGCCCTCAGCAGCGCACGGGCGGCGCGCTGCAGGCCATAGCCCAGGCACGAGAAGTAGATTGCAAAGGCCTCGGCCAGGCAAAGCGAGCTCCCGCCATCCTGTGGATGGTTGCGCAATCCAGAAATCATGGTTGGTTGGTATGGGTTTGGAGCACAACTTGCCTTGTTTGGTTTTCCATCATTTTCAGCAAAAAGTCATGTCACGTCTTGCACTTGAAAAACCAACTGAGTCAGTAGGTTATAAGTGGGATTATAAGGCGATCGACGTTCCCAAAGTCATGACCTACGGTTACAACCTAGTTACCTGACGTTGGTTGTGTACTGTGGATGGATGCGAAATCCAGAAATCGCACCACGAGATGAAACCATGGTTGAAACCATGGTTGGTTGGTATTTACGTTGGGGAATCTACTTATTCCATGGTTTCTTAGATGGTGCAGGATTTCGTCCATCCAGAGTACTCAACCAACGTCGGGTAAGCAGGCTGTAACCATGGTCATGACTTGGGGAACTGAGGCTGATCCCCTTATAATCCAAGTTATAAGCTACTGACTCAGTTGGATTTACATGTGCAAGACGTGACATGACTTGTTGCTGCTGGAAATGATGGAACAAACCCAGACCGGGTCCCAAAGCACTTCCATGGGGGGAAACACAGACTCGGCCCACTCTTTTTGGTAGTGGGGTCTCTGTTCAAGAACCTCCAAAAGTTGAAACGAGGAATCAACCCACTGGCATAGGTGTCCTTTTAGGGTAAATAGATGGCCCTGGTAGATGATTAAACCAGGTACACCCGGTGTCCATCAATGTTTCTACCAAAACAACCCCTTCCAAGGAAAGATGACACAAGGAATCAACCCACTGGCATAGGCGTCCTTTTAGGGTAAATAGATGGGTTTGGTAGGGCAGGGGATCATCTGCGCACACAAATCTGGATCATCTGTACACACAGGCTTTCCTCACTTATTGCGCCATGCACTCTGGATCATCTGCGCACACAAGGTTTCTGTCATCTGGCTCATCTGTACACACACACACTTTTGGCAGGGTGGGGGGGTGGGGGGGGGGGATTGGTAAGCACACCCGCTCAAGTGCGCCCGCTCAGCACTGTGGGGGGGGGGGGGTGGTGGGGGGGAGGGGGGAATGGTAAGCACACCCGCTCAGGTGCACCCGCTCAGCGCTGTTTCCACGCATGCGGAAGAGTAGCCCGAAGGGGTGGGGGGTGGGTGGGGAGGCGGGGGAATGGTAAGCACATGCCTGCCACCTAATAAGCATACCCGCTCACGTGCAACAGATGGGGTGCGGTATTGGGGAAGGGTGGGGTGGGGGTGGGGGCTGGGGCGGGGCGGGGTGGGGCACACCCGCTCACGCGCGTCCGCCTAGCGCTGCATCCACGCTTACCACCTAATAAGCACACCCGCTCACGCGCGCCCGCCCAGCGCTGCACGCATGCCTGCCACCTGATAAGCACGCCCACTCACGTGCAACACATGCCTGCCGCCTTAATGAGCGCCTGCTCAGGGTGGGCTGGGCTGGGGTCAGGCTTTGGGGAGGTTGGGGTGGGGTGGGGCACACCCGCTCACACACGCCCGCCGAGCACTGCGCACATGCCTGCCACCTAGCAAGCGCACCCGCTGTGGGGGTGGGGGTGGGGGTGGGGGTTGGGTCCGGGGTGGGGCACCTGCTCACGCGCGCTCGCGCAGCACTGCATTCACGCCTCCCACCTAAAAAGCGCACCCGCTCACGTGCACCCGCCCAGCACTGCGTGCATGCCTGCTACCTAGCGCACACCCGCTCGCGCGCAACAGACGGGGTGGGGTCTTGGGGAGGGCTTGTGCATAGCAGTAAGCACTGCGTGTACAAACGATCCGGGGCAAAAAAGGCCCGCGTGCAGAGACGATCCGGTCCCGTGTGTACAGACGATCCGAATTCCGCGTGTACAGACGATGCACTGACCGGTTTGGTAGATGATTCAACCACCAGGTAAACCAGGGCCATCTAGTTTGATCAAAAAGGACTCCTATGGTAGCTGCACGATCAATTTCCTCTTGGAGGGGCCCTTTCCCTGTCAGGTGCCATGTTGGAAGGGAGGGAAAACCACAAAGGGGCACCAAAACAACCAAAAAGGACACCTATGCAAATCAACCCACTGGAGTCTGGCAAGGAGACGAGGAGATCGTCCGGCTCTTTGTGGATCAAGCCAGACTGCCCAGGCAGCATCGACTCGAAGACATCCTCACTGGCCCCCTAGAAAACCTACCTGGAGTCTCCTTCTGACCCTTGAAAAATGGGGTCAATGACCCCAAAACCAATGGGGTCATTGGCCCATTTGTCAAGGGTCATGGAGACTCCAGGTAGATTTGTTTCTTTTCTTTTTTTGTGACCTTTACTTAAAGTGGACCGACATTGGAAAACCAAAAGGTCAAAAGGTCGGGATTGGAGGACTGAGCATCAATGATCCAGACGGTTGCCAGCATCAGCGGCTCACGAGCATGCGCCAAAGCGATCTGAAGGGCCACCAGCGCTTGGTGAAGCATTTCTCCGAACAATCGCATCATCTCCTTCTCACTGCCAAACAACAACCAGCAAACGATGCTCAGAATGGCTCGGCAGGGTGCAATGATGGGAGAAGCCAGTACCCTGAGCAAGGCCAAGATTCGCATCACATGGGCAGCAAAGAACATGAAATAAACGGTGCTCAGCAGATCCACGGTGTCGTAGAGCATGCTCGCAGTCACCAGCGGCCTTCTTCCGCGGTCTGAGTCTGGGATTTCCGTCGCTTGGAGCGCTCCATTTGGCTCGCTCGAGCTCGGCGGTTTCGGACTCGGACGCGGCGGCTCGGAGTCCTGAACTGGCTCAACGATGCCAGGGCCTCCCGTCGGGGATTTGCTGTGGATCAGGACCGGCGCGTAGAGTAAAGGTACCACACACACCAACAGTCGCAGCAAATGTTCCCGCCGCCGGGTCGCATGGCACATAACCAGAAATCTGCCAACGCCCCAAGAAAGCAACAAACAGAAAAAGATGAGCTCCTTTCTCCTTTGCTGTGATGTAGTTTGTCTGGCAAAAAGAAGCGTGTTGTTGCCTTCCTTCCTTCCTTCCTGCTGAAGGTTTGTGATTTGTCCAGGCTCGGCTCGACGCAAAAAAAACAACCTGCCGATCTATGCCTTTGGTAAAGATCTCTGGTGGTTCAGCTTTGTCGTTGACACACGCACAGCATCTAAGCGCTCTTGATCCTTTGACGCAGGCCGCGGCTCAGGAAAACACGGCCGAGAGATAGAAGAAGCTAACCTTGTTGCTCATGAATATGGTCGTCGATCTGCAATTCATACTGTGGATGGACGAAATTGCCACCGTGGGAAACCGTTGTTGGGTGGTATTTACAAGGGAATCATCATTCCAGGGCTTCTGAACATGCAGGATTTCGTCCACCCACAGTAGGTGTGCTTATGTTGGCTAGTGTGCACTGTATAGACAGAGACACACCCTCCAAAACAGATGTCGCGACCCAGGGCTGACCCTCCAAGCAGTCGCTTTGAGGTCAGATCCCAACCCCAATGGCCGTCTCTGTCAAAATCGCTGAAAACTCTGTTTGTTTGGCCGATTGGGTCGTGGTTCCGGTAACAAATTAATGATGCTGTGGATGGACGAAGTCCGGCACCACCTAAGAAACCCTGGAATGATGATTCCCCTGTAAATACCAACCAACCATGGTTTCAACCATGGTTTCAAAGTGGTGCGACATGGATTTCGTTTATCCACAGTAATGGTTAAGACAGCTCACTACCAGGTATCACTGTCAACCCGTCAACCGCAAGCAAAGGAACCAGGTCTTTTCACTGGTCACATAAGGCCTCAAAGGTTGGATGGCTAGCATTTTTGAGAACACTGATCGAATGCTCTTCCTGAGTGTGGTGGCTATAGAGGCTGACAGCCTCCACTGTGGTTTCTCAAAACATATGCCTCCAATTGCTTCAGTCCCGTGGAAAAAACTTATATCTAGTAGTGATAGATTCCCTGTCAAACCAACAGCGGAAAATATAGACTATTCTTATCCACATGGAAGTATGTGCAGAGCCATGGCGAAGTGAACATCTTCGAGTCCAAAAATCCAGGAATGCAGCTCGCCGAATAGGTGGCCCTATCCCCATGAACCCACTGCGAAACAAAGCAATGAATCATGACCACGGTTTGCTAAAAACAACACAGTTTCATGACCACCTTTGGGTTCAGGGTTTAGGGTTTAGGGTACCCACGAAAAGCCCTTGACCACCACGTTTTCAAAAGGACCAGACCAGACTTGGATGCCAAATCTCCGTACAACCCGCCAAAGGTCAGACTTCGTCGAGTGAACTGTCGATGGCTGGGGACCGCTCAATGAGAAGATGCGGTGCTTTTCAGCGGTTGGCTGTTCTCAACACATGGTCCATCGCTTCAGTTGCCATGTTACAATCAACGATCCGATCAAACATAATCCAAGAGTGCATGGTTCACTCGCCTTAGAGGGTCTAAAGTACCTCCGACTATGTTGACCGCTTTTGACCCAACCAAACATACTCAAGGGTTGAAGGTTCCTGATGACTACGGGTATCATAGATAACAAACGTGGATTGGAACACGATTCCCCAAGTGTATTCTCTCTACATATGGCTGCGGCTCAAAAAAATGTACTAGAATGGCCCCTTGGTAAATGGAACCAAAGACTAAAACCTGCCTCTCTCTCTAAAACTATCTATGGGTGTGGCTCAAAATTAAACAGGAGGGGCAAACCGCAGGTGTTGGTCCATGTTTCCACTTACCAGGGTTCAAGCCATGTTGGAATTCCGGTTTTTTGAGAACCACAGCCATATATATATTCTACATACCTGGAGTCTCCTTCTGACCCTTTAAAAATGGGTCAATGACCCCAAACAAATTGGGTAATGACCAACCATTTTTCAAAGGTCAGAAGGAGACTCCAGGTATATATTTAGATGCGACGCCCGGATTGAACAGCCTGACGGCGTGGCTATTCGTGGCACCGGTGCCCACGTTTCTGAGCCCCCAGCTGCCTAGCCTCCTGGCCTGAGCAACGGAGACGCCGAACGGAGTGGGCCCTTGTGAATCCGGATTTCTTTTCCGTGGGCTCATGTGGCTTAAAAAAGGATGGGCCGGGAAAAATCCTTTGGGCTCACATCCCAAAGGGCCATCATGGTATCAAAGGGCTATGTACTGCTGTCTTGCTGAGTGGAACTGCTACCTTAAGCAAAGCACGCCTTCCCCCCAAAAAAAAGACAACAACAAACTACAACCAGAGGTTGACGCAACTCCACTAGCTGAATTTGTTGGTACCACTCTGCGAGCTTCTTTGTTTGCTCCGAGGGCTCTTAGCCCGAACAGCTACGACGGGTGACTGACTGCCTTTCTGAAATCAAAAGGCCCGAAATGTCACACGGGCCTGGGGAAGGTTCTTAAACAGTTGTCGACATACTAAAAAACGGCTTCCTAGAGACTGTTCAGATTCTTTGGGGCAGAGTACCCCACACAAGTGGGTGTGTCTCAAAGAAGTGAGGGCCCAACTAAACAATCGATAGCTTACTGTTGGCTTCCCTTCAGATTCCAGCCGCAAGGGGCCCGCAATCTAAGTTGAGACACTCCCAAGTGGGAAGAAACCCTTGGCCCTGTTCTGACAAATCTGAGAAGACGTCAAATGCTGTCCCCCCAGGGACCAACAACAATCCTGGACTTCGTCAAACAGGGGCTTCCCTTAGACCGGTCAGGCACCCAACCAATTCACTGTGGGGAAAGGGCGCCCATTGTTGGCGTCTCTGGTTCCCCAAACAACACTTGAATTCTCCACAACCAAAACATGGTAAAACATGGCAGGACATGATCAAACAGGTGAATGTCGCTCCAACCAAGTTTTGGTCAGTCAACACATTTCCCACTGCAAACATTGTACACTTGCAGGGAACTGGGCCCCCGTCATGGGCAACATGAAACCGCAGTTCATCCTGGGGAAATCCAAGGATTGGGTGAACAAAAGGAAGGCAATGAAGAAGTTGGTCTCCTTTTGGTTTCCCTTTGAAACCCAAACCAAAAGGGGGCAAATATCCAAAAATGACAACCAAGGGCACTGTGGGGTGTTTCTAGCGGAACCTTCCCCATTCTTTCCAGGGATCCTTAAAGAAAAGAAAGAGGGAAAACAGCTCTGGTTAATTGAAAAGAACGATGATTGAAAATAATGGAAAATACATCAACCCCTAGAGTCAGTGGAAAGAACAGAAGCAAAACAAAAACCTAAAGGAAGTATTTCTTGCAAACTGGAACAGGAACCAACCCCCAGAGTGAGTGTTTGTTGCAAACTTAGTTGTTGGCAACCCCTCGGTGCCCTTCGTTCTCAGATGTCTCTGAAGCCCCTGGGTCTTTTCCACGACCCAAACGTTGAGGTGCCCAGTTTCGGTGCCCATCGTGCCCTCCAAAGGCTGGGAAACGGCCGTTTTTTTGCGGCTCAAGTCTGGACCAGTTGATACCCAATCCCAAGAATTCAAGCCCTTACCCTCCCTCCAACAATCATGGAAGCTGACAGGAGGGTTTTGGAAGACTATTTTCCTTTTGGGCAACCCCTTTGTCCCCTTCCATGATTGTTGGAAAGAGGGTACACCTATTGTAAATCTGGGTTGGCTATGGAGCTAACCCCTAGATCTAGGTATCCCAGACCGCCAGAGAAAGACTTGATTTGCCTGGTTGATGTTCAAGGGAAAGCCAAGAAATCGCCGAAAGGCACAGGGGCCGGTCTGGGTATCCCCCAAGGGAAATTGATTCTCCAATTCGTGGAGCCCGCTGGCTTGGAGGTGGGGGTGGGGTCCCTTTACCAAGAACCAGCAGCTCAAATCCCGCCCGACGCTTGGGGGACAAGCAGCTGGCCACCAACGACACGGAGGAAAATGGGGGTGTCCAGGGCAACAAACCGAGCACCCTGATGGCTTCTACCCTGGGATCACTTTTGAAGTCATGCAAGGTTCACTAGATGCAGAGGCGCCAAAAACGTGAAAGATTTCGTATTGAACATATCTGTTTGGTGTACCCTGATTTAGTTTGAGGTGCCTTTGCCCCAAGGCATCCAACAGCCTGTGCTGGTGGCTGAGTCGCTGAGGCTCAGACCAGTGGGCGAATGTCCTTCAGCAAGATGGACTGACGCTTGGAGGGGTTCCTGTCGAGGCCCGTCGTCTCAAAAAATGGATGTGTCTTTTTTGGGGACAACCCCTCCAAAAAATGAGAGAGACAGTTTTCCTGTTGGTTTCCCCCAGGAAACCACAAACAAAGGGTACCCTCCACAACTGACACACCCAAATGAATGTGTTTTCCGGGCATTTCTGGCCTTAAGGGGTTGGCACGAAGAAGAATTGGCTGACACAAAGGAACCCATCGCTTCAAGCGCAAACTCACTTGCCGAAAGGACCTGGATATAAAAGGGTTAACTTTTTGGCGCCTTTGCTAAAAGTGGACCGGTGACCAACATGTGAAAACCAAAAAGGTCAAAAGGTCGGGTTTGGACAATTAAGCAAACCCAAATTGGGGAAACTTCTTGAACTCAACTCCAATCGAGTCAAAGAGCGGTCGCCAGGAACTTGTTTTGAAAACTAAAATAGGTCCACACCCAAAAAGTGACGAGTCCGCCCAAGTCCTGGAACGTCAGGGACTCGACAACTTGTTTAGTGGCTTAGTTTTGAAACTACCACTGAACCAACTAAACACCCGATAACCTAAGGAAATGGCCGGGAACCGCCAAGAGACTAACATGGATCGGGATTTTGGGAGCCTTCCATTGTAGGGGAGCATACGTTTGGAACTCCCCTTGTAGATTTTATGGTTGTGCAACATAGTTCGCTCCCTGCTACAGTGGAATCGCCATGCCACGACCATACCTGGATATCCCAAAGTGTGTCAAATGACCGCCTTTTCAACGAAAACTGCTTTTTGAGTCTGGGAACAACAATTTCTGCCTCCAGGCATTGTTGGGTAGAATGACTTTTGGCAAGGTGAAGCTGGTCGACTGATTTTGCCAACGGCGTTTTTTCAGCAATGGCTTTGCTGGCCGTTCACAGAAGTTCTTTGAATATTCACGAACTGCTCCAAAGGCGTGTTTGGGGACCAAACGCGTTTTTTTGCAGCAACCGCAAACATTATGTAGTGCAATTTCAATCAGTGGCAAAAATTCTGCACCTCTGGGCTTTTCAGGTATCAGTTTGGATGGACTGTCGTAGTATCACAGAAAATGGCATCCCGGAAAACCACCTTTCCCACAATTGTGCTATCAAGCGCCGAGCTCATGCGAGATCCATTCAACCCCCAGGGAACATATCCAGAAGAAAAAATGAAAGAAAAAACAACGGGACGGTCGTCCCGCTGGGTTGGTTAACATTTCGAGAGTCCCACACCCAGCAGATGGACGGACAACTGGCTTCGGTGCTGTTCACTGTTCGCCTCATGCGAGCAGCGCCCCACTTTGGGCGCCCCACTTTGGGTTCCGCCGACATGGTCCGTCTGAATTTTGCTTTTCACTACTCCCAATGAAACTCCCCCAATTGATCAGCTTCCCACTCATTGGCTTGGATTGGTCTCTTAGTGGTTAGGGATGGTTTCCCATTTACCATGTACAAGAACCAAGGCTTCAAATTCACACCACCTAAGACTTACCTGACATCAAAGCGTTGTTTTTTTTGTATCGCTGTTCTTCTTTTTGAGGATTTCCCACGCCTCATCGGACCAGGCCGCAACCAAACCGAATTCCTCGATGGACGGCGGAACCCATGGGCCTGTTGAGATCCTGGAAGAGTCCCTCCGGCAGCTCCAGCACAGCCTGAAGAACTTGGGTGCAAGGACCCCTCTGCCAAAAAAAAAGTTTCCGTTTCAAGAACCAGAGCCGTTTCCGGACGTTTTGCGGAAGATTCCTTTGCAAGGGGGTGATTTCTTGTCGAGAACCAGAGCCGTTTTCTTGACGTTTCCGGACGTTTTCCGGAGGTGATTTCTTTTCAAGACCCAGTGCCATTTTCTGGCTTTCCAAAGGGTTTTTGGAGGTTCCTGGGTGCTGTGACCACCCCTCTGCAAGTGTTCAACTGGTGAAAAAAGGGGGACTCTAGAATGGCCGATTTGTTGGTTCTAGACTCCCTGCTTCTTGTGGATATGGAAAGTGTCAACCAAAAAGCCAAAGTCCAAAGATCCAACCCCGTACCCATAAAGCTACCGTTGGTATGGTGGGCTTGCAAAAAACTGACAGTTTTTTTGCAGCCCACTACTAAACATGGACAGAACTCAAAAAACAAAAGAAAACTAAAAACATGCAAACAACAGTGAAGATCCGGTCCTTCCACTGCCGCAGTGGTTCGCCACCTGGGTTTTAACCCAACCTCCCCAATCCCAAATCCCCAACTCCCCAATCTCGCGCCACAACCCCCCGCAACTCACTACCTGAGCGAACTGGTCCAAAACCATACCCACACCTTCTGCTTACCCTCTAAATTCGCCTTTTGCCAGGGAAACCAATCCCACTCACTTCCAATCCTGTGGATGGGCCTGAACCAGTCCATGTTGGGTTTAGCACAATGTCCAGACCCCAAAAGTGAAATGAACCTGAAACTTTGGTTCCACCGATGAACACCGCTTCGGTCTCCGAAGGCCCTGCTTCGGAGTGGATTTGCCCATGGGCCAAGAAAAGGCACTCCTTTGATAGAGAGTTCGCCTCACATGGGCCCACCCCCTCCAAAAGAACATCACTGGAGGTTTGGGAAGGGCTCAACTTGTATTCGACTTTGCCTTTTTGGCCTCAGAGACCCTCTGGGCTGTCTCAACGAATTGCTAACTAAGGCTCAATCAATAGGCTTTACCTCCCGCTGGAACGCATGCTCCTGTTGCCAAACAGTGAAGTAGAAAAGGCTCCTACAAAGTTGGGCTAACCTCTTCCTGACAAACATGAAAGTGGACAAGAGGCCTTTCCAAGAGGACTGTCTTGGCCTACAGGCGTCAATATATATCTGGAATACTGTGCCACATGGTTGGTGGCAATAAACCCCACTCACCTAAAATGATGTCCACCAAAGGGACCCCAAATCAAAGTTCATGCCTTGAGTGTGCGGACCTTCATTCACATTTGTCTACATTTCGACGGACTCAACTGGCGGCAAGAACAACTCGAGCAGAAACTGGATCCACGCGCTTCCAGCCATCGATGTTGGTCTCAGGGATTGCACCACGTAAATCGGGTTTAGACCCCGCGGCCCCTGAGATCGCTGACCACCACGCAGAGCCTGATCTGCAGCCTGTTGAAATGATCATTGAAATAATCATTGAATCATAATGTTGGTCAACTACAATAACTTACGGACCGAGAACAAGATGCCCAGCAAGGAACCTTCATCATGAGGTCGCAACCCTTGCGAAAACATGATTTGCCAAGCTCAATCATACGGCATACAAGGGGGGGTGTAGTAGATCAGGGTACCCTGTCCAGCTGGGTTTAAAGAGAAACCCAAAAGACAACCACCATTTGATGGGGTGTGCCAGGATGGCAAGTACGTGATTAAGATAACATTCCTCAATGAGCAACCAACACCAAGAGGCAAACACGACGACAACACAACAACGCCAAACAAAAACTCACTTCCGCTCGAGTAGGTTGACCTGAAAACAACAAGTCCAAAGTGCAAACCCAAAAAGTATAGTGTCCGGAACGGAAGTCGGCAAGTGAGACATCGCAACAACAACCTGGAGAAACCAAGAACCAACCCCGACGCAACACAACCAAGAAAGAAAGACGACGAGCAGAACAACCAACCATCCGCCTTCCTCTAGTTGGCGGTTTGGTGGCTAAGAGGGTGTTTGGAGCCCGGTGGTTTGGTGGCTTTGGGAGGAGTGTCCCCTTTACCCTCTACAAAAGCCAGGGGGTTGAAATTCCAAACCAATTGGCAGCTTCCATTTGCTTAAGCCCCCGTGGGGAAAAAACAAATATTTCCAGAAGTGATGAATTCCAAACACCACAAAGGGAAAATAAGTAAGCAACATCTGAAGCAAAATCCAAAAACCAAAAAGCGGTACAAACAAAAAACGCTTGGCATCGAAGCGGTCCTTTCCCGATTCGCCCGGCCTGACAAGGCTGCGGCCCCGCATCGCAGCCCGCTTGGATCAGGAGGTCGTGCAGTTGCAAGATGGCCGAACGGCCCTTGCCCTGAAGCGAAGCGAAGTGGAAGGGCCGGGGGTAGGGCATGTCTTCACCTAGAGTCTCCACGACCCTTGCAAAATGGGTGGTCATTACCCAAAATTTTGAGGTTTTGAGGGGAACCATGTTGTTTGAGTGGATTTAAGGGGAAGCGCCGCAGGTACGGCCCTGTCTCATTTTGGTTGGAGGTGAAGCCAACAGGAAACGAGCCCCCCATTTTGTTTTTGGCAAGTGGCAAGGTGCGAAGAGAACATCCCATCCATTTGCGAACACTCAAGTCCCCTGTAAAAGAAGGATATCATATTTCTGGTGATAGATTCTCTGTAAAACCCATTTACGGAAGTCCGTCCCCTGGGCAAAACATGAGGGCATAGTTCCAGCAAAACCAATATTAAATGCAGGATAATTTATCCCATGGCTAGTTTGCCGTGCTTCCATGTCTTGCCTTTAATCAGCTTTTCTTCCGGTGGTTTGGATTGGTGTTTGGAGAACGGGGGTCAAGCCCCCAAACCACCACTCCAAACCACCACTTAATAACTTAAGGGTATATAACCTCATTCAAATTCCTATCAGAGGGTTCACCCCAGGATGAGACTCCTTATTTAGAGCTCGAACCGGGTCGCACATCCCTCGGCATTCGGTCTGCCGAGCCCGCAGGCAAACCGGCTGAGCCTCTTGAGACCTGGTTCTCACAGTACAGCCATTGCGCATGCACGAAAAGTCGACCGCTCTCCTTCAAGCATGAACTCTTCGTGCTCGGCTGCAGACAGCTCCGGCAAGCATGGCCATCTCATGTGCAACAGCGTACATCTTCAGGAGATGCAAGTCTGTCAGACGCGAAGGACGCATACACACGAATCAGCGCATTGTGTGAATGAGGATCACTAAGCTCTCTGCAGGCTACGTACTTGATCTCCTCTGTGCGAGAATAAGGAGCTCGTGTTTGGAGAATCTCCTTTGGATTTGGGGGACCTCTTTTCGGGTTCCATGTTTGTGTGTAGGGGAGTAAAACCTTCCGGGGGCGTTTGCATGTCAACTCTTTTTCTTTTTTTTTGGGGGGGGAGGGGGGTGCATTTGGGTGTCTCTTGTTTTTCAGGGTGCAATTTGTTTGGTGGTTTAGAGGGAAACCATTAAGTTTCCCAACAAAAACATCTCACTTCCTGAGTGGATTTGCCAAACAAAAGTCCAAACTGTTTTCTCACCACTAAAATGGTCTTCCCACAAGCAGCACAAAGCTAAAACACACGGGAGCGAGATCTTACTCGCGGCCGGTGTTCCCCGCACAGCAAGGATGGACATCGGTGGAGCCCAATCGGCAGCTGAGCAAGAATCACTGTCTTTTGACCCTTCCCTTTTAGGTCAAGAAAGGGGCCTAGCCTCCCAAGAGTGTTAAACAGCAAACTCTGGCAAATTGTCCCCCTTGTCTACCCAAAGCAATATACGTGCTCCTGCAAACTTCCAGCCCAAGCTTCTTGTTAGGCCATGTTCTATTGGACATGTGCAGGGAATTTGTTTGGTGGTCCGTCAAAAAACCAACATGCAAAACACAAAAGAACCGAAACAAACACACAAACAAAAACCAAAACAAGCACGCAAGCAAACCTGGAAACACAAAGCAACACCCGACAGCTTGTATTTAGCCCCCAGCTCTACCCCGGCTTCTTTAAACGGGAGACAACACGGTACGGTCCTCGTCGCAATTTGTTTTTTCCTCCGATTCGATTCGTTTTCCGTCCAAATCGCCTCCATGAAGAGCTTGCCTCTCTGCGAAAGGTCCACCTGGCGAGCACTAAGTGAACAAGGGAACTTAAAGGGGCGATGGGGTACTGAAGCTCACTGGCTGAGTGGATGGCCCCAAAAAAGTCCAAACTTTATGTTTACCACTAAAATGGTCTTCCCGAAAAGTTTAAAGTTCATGAACTCAGGCCCCATTCAGAAGGGGAGGGGATGGTGGGGTTTTAAGGTCATGGAATCAACAGAGAGTCATGGAACCGTTGCAATTTTTGAAGGAGTCTGCGTTTGGGAGTGTCCATGTCGTTTCTGGATATCATGTGAAGTTGAAGGAACGTAAACTTGCTCCACAGGGGCACACGGAAAACCACAAATTTATGACCCTGTTCCGTGTGTAGTCAATATGACACATTTTGGAGGGATCCACTCTAGCGAGTAAGGGGTAAGGGAACAGGTGGTAGCGGGAGGGGGGGGGTTCTATGGTAGACATGTCAACAGGTGTGAAAGTACCTCTCTCATCTAACTCAAGTTGATACACACTACCCCCTCAAAAAAAAGGGTTGGTACAGACTACCCCCCCCAAAAAGAATAATAATTGTACACAAGTTGGTACACACTACCCCCCCCCAAAAAAAAAATAAAAAAATGGATATGCCCCCCCAAAAAAGGGATATGTCCCATTTTCGAGGGTGGTTTCACAGGGTCCACATAGGCAAGTTGGTCATCATCAAGGAAAAACAACACAAGACAATTAAATCCATCCCACTCGGCAACAGGATTACACATAGGATTTGGGTGGGTTTTTGTTAGGGGACCCCGAAAAAACGGGGGTGTTCCCTTTGGTGCCCCTGTCAAGCAAAAACATGGGGGCCCTCGAAAAGGCACATCATTTGTTACTTTTACACATGACCCGACCAAAAGGAATCTCATATTTGGACATTGGCCACAGGTGTTTGTGATGTTTCATGCTTGCGGAGTTTAGGGAGCCCTCTACCCAAAGCGCCAACCCCGCAAACTCCAACCCTCACCACCTCCGCCCCTGCTCCACACCTACCCCCTAACTCGATCAGAGGTTTATGAATCCTGGGCCCTGGGTGACAACAAATGGGGGTCAAAATTAAACCAGGGTCCAATTGGGTATGGGTCAAAATTAAACCACCATGGGACCACAGGTTCTAGTCCAAGTGTCCGTTTACCACGGTTCCATTTTCCACGGTTCCATTTTGGGTATATATTTTTGACCCACAGCTAAATGGCAGGCCCCCGCCCCCCCCCCCACTGGAGCGAATCCACCCGCGCAGCCTGCAGCCGCCGAACGCGGCGAAGGCCGTGCGCGTGCAGGCGCCTGCCGCCAACTGTGCGACAGCGAAACGCTCGCCCTCCATTTGCTGAAGCCCTCTGGAAACAATGAGAATTATATCCGGTAGTGATAGATTCCCTTTAAAACCAACGGTGGAAAATACAACATATTATTGACCAAATGGAATCGCAATCTAAGCGGATTGGCTAAACAGCGCCAATATTTTGTTTCCAGTCCGAAATTCGAAACTCGGGAAGTGACATGCAAAACACAGGCTCCTGGAGGACCAGATATGAGGAGATCCACTTGTTGTTCGCTGAAATGGTCCAAACCCAAGCAGCTGAGTTACAGTCCAGGAGCTCAGCAAGTGAGCACATGCAACGCACACCCAGACTCCTGGGGGACTATAGAGGTGCAATGCGGAGATCCATCAACGCGCATGGACGTCGGTGCGCAAGTCAGGCAAGTAAAGGCAATGTGGCCAAAGCAAGCTGCCAGGGAAACTAGAGAGATATATTTCTTGTGAATTTGGTACCTCCCTAGATTCACTCGCTGAATGGATAGGCCACAATAACTCCAAATTGTTTGTGTACGACTAAAATGGTCCGATAAAAAACAGTGGCTAAAGTCTGAAACGGAACTCAGGGAGTAAGTAGGTGGTACTAGAGTTGATGATTCTCCTTTTCTGTGCTGTCCACACTGATCCGCTGCAAAAGGCTTCATGGTGGGAGAAATGGAAACCCAACGAAACCAACGAGCAACATCTAAAGACACAAGGAACTGAATGGCTGAACCCCCAAGAAACCGGGGAAAAAAAGAAAAACAAACTAAACGGGAAAAACAAAAAACTAGGGCCCTAGGGGCCCGGCTGGGAACCGCCAAGTTGTTGGCATCCGTTGAAGGGTTGAAGCTTTGGTTCCACAAATCAGGATTAGCTTTGGCATCCAGTTTTGTCCGGGGTCGAGCTCCTGAGTGGATGGGCCAAAAACATAACCGTACTTTTTGGTTTACCACTAAAATGATCCAAACCCCCCAAACATGTAAAGTCCGTAAACTCTGGGAGTTCACAAAGAGTGGTTTGGACGGCCGAATCGGTGGTTTGGAGGTAGGATGGTTGCCAATATACCCTCTATGAGAGCCATGGGTTCTCCAAATCCCAACCAGCAACAAAGTGCCTGGAAAGAATGGGGAAGGCGCCCTTAGATTAAGGGAACCAGGGGTTCTCCAAATCCGAACCAGCAACAAACTGAATTGGTTTTGAAGGGACATCCTCAAAAGGGCACTGGAGGGGTGCAAGAGACAACATCATAGTTTGAACAGTCCCACTGAAAAGGCAGGACACCCTTGTTTGGCAGAAGGATGTTCAAGGCAAACCCACCGAAAACAACTGAAAGAGCGGAGGTTTGGGCTTGTACATCTGGGCAGAGAATAATAGGTTTTATATCTGATTTTGCTTGAAATGTTCATCTGCCCTTAACTACATGATAGTGTTGCAAGAGACCCCAGAAATAAAGGTAACCGAAAAATCAACATGGAACCCCAAACCAGGGTCCCCTAAAAGGAGATTCCTCTAGAGACGATGGCTTCGTGGGTTCCATGTACATCTGCACAGGAAAAAGTGGACGGCTGCTCTTGCGAGCCTCCATTTGCGTAAGTCCCCTGGAAGATAGATAGAAACAAACCTCCAATAGTGATCGATTCCCAACAGGGGAACATTATCACATCATTAAGCAAAATGAGGTACTTCACAAGCTGTAGAAGAAAACAGACAAACAAAACCTGCGGCCTTCCTCGTGGGTTTTGGCTCTGATTGGATCTGCAAGCGGAAGTGAAAACCACGCCTCGGCTTCAAACAACAAAGCGAGCGCCTGTGAGCCCCAGGCACCACGCGGAAGGTGGCAGTGAAGTTCTCTTGGGCCTGCGCTCGATCACTCGAATCCGTGGACTCGTGGCCCTCCAGAACCGACGAAAGGAGAAGCTGCCCAAATATGGGATTTTGTGTTTTTAGGCTATCCCATGGTGGGGTTGTGTTTTTTTTGGGGTGCCTTTGCTTTGGGTCGATTTGCTTCTTCTTTTATTTCTGGGAAACCAAATGACGCCACCTTGATGTATGATTTCCTCTATTTTGACAGATACCCAGTGCTTCCCGCTACCATCATACTATGATAACATCAAACCTTCCCGGAGCCTCCTTCTGACCCTCCAAAATTCAGAGTCGTCACCCCATCCCTAAGGTTCAATCCCCATGAGACGAATGGTTGACCCGGTTTACCCAACTTGGATCATGACAATCCTTAGGGAAACACAATTGGTGGCTATCTGGGCTGTCCTCAGATCCCCTGCTAAAAGTTTAACTTTTGGTGGGTTAAAGTGGACATCCCCACTAGACGCTAAAAACCTCAAAGGCGAAGGGGATAGCTGGGAGCCACCAAGTTATATGAACCCCCATTATCTTAATGGTGGTTTGAACCCCAAAGATCCTGGACACTCCGAGAGATAACTCGATACCTATGGCTTGCCTGCAGGAAACCTGGGGTTGGTGGGTTGCCGTTGAAGGAGATCTGCTTGAGCCGAGGCCTTCAAAAGCTTGGGTCAAGGTCATCTTCAGGCAGCGTTGTAAGCCTAGGGGCTGCACACTGTGGACGAAATCCTTTTCGCACCTAAGAAACCCTGGATTGAGGATTCCCCTGTAAATACCAACAAGCAATGTTCTTCTTGAATGGCTTCTTAGGTGGTGCGAAATGGATTTCGCAACCATCCACAGTATCACCGAAAAACAACAAATACTACTGCCTTAAAAGCTGTTCCCTGGGCTGCTCCAAGGTTCCGTGAGCGAAAGGTCGATCACCAGGTTTCATGGAGCAACCTTTCGTTTCCAGGTCCAAAACGGGGCGATTCGGCAGCAAACAGCCTTACAAGCAGATGCTTGTGGTGTTTGTCTCGCCCCCGTGCCCCAACCCATGCAAATCTTGTTTCAAAGCTACTTAACGGGGCATTGTACGTCAGGTAAATTGTTAGTAAGCCTGGTCACCCACAAAAGCCATGGTTAGAAGTCTCCGTTGGGTTATAAGTCTAGGACTAGCCACTTACCTTACGTACAATGCCCCAGGAGGGGACAAATATTGAGGGCCCTTGGTTCCTGGGATGCAACATCAGCCCCCCTTCCCTACATCGGTGCTGCCTTCGTTTCTGTTGTGGGTCAGTGGACTCTACTTCTGCCCCTCGGACAACAATGAAAACGCAAGTACTGATAGATTCCCTCTTACACCAACAGGGGAACATGAACACTTCAGCCATGAGCAGCGCCTTTTGGCTCCACCACCATGCTTGCAATGTGTGTGTGTGCTTTTTTCATAGGCCTTGCTACCATCCCATGAAACCAGGTAGAGTCGCCGGAGTTTTGGTTGGCTGTCACTTAATTTCATGGAAGAACACCAAACCAGGGGCACCTTCAAACAAAACACACCGATTGAAAAAAAGAAGAAGAAGAAGAAGAAGAAGAAGAAGAAGAACAAAACAAAAAGCATTTCAAATGGAAGTCGAGTGGGTCGTCTCTTTTCTCCCTGTGCCTTCACCACCCTCTCACTGAAGAGCAAGCGCAGGTCCCCCAGGCCATCTGCCCTTCGCCGGCTTCGGCGCTTGCGGCTTGCGGGTATCGGGTTTCGGGGTCCGTCCGTTTGGGGGACGATCCATGGGATTGTCTGGTGCCTGGGATTCAGTTCACAGAAGAAAAAAACACCTATGTTGACCTAAAAATTGTTCAAGCAACCACTACAATTCAATGGTCGGGTGCATGTTTCACCACCATTCTTTTTACCTCAGGGTTGTCATCATCTGACGTGGGTCCGGGCCACTATTTTAATAGGAATTGTTTGAACCCTAGAGTTCATATTCCCTTTGACCCCCAGATTTGACCATGGGGACTTTTCCCATGTGGCTGAGATTCAATTCTGCTTGGGTGGTTCTCCCCAATGGTCATCCCATGCAAAGGTAAAGGACCTGTTGATCAACCCCCGTTTCGCTTCAACCGATGTGAAAGGATTCAGGCAAGCAGCCCTGGCTTCTTCAATCATCATATCTCGATCCTCCAGGGGCAACGCTGGCTATAAATCTTCATATGAGCAACAGCTTTTATTTGCTACATGGCATAATGGACGGGTGTTCCTGACTCGTTTTCCAACCCCGCGCTCGGTCGCAGCCCCCTATCTCGTTTTCCAACACCGCGCTCGTTTTATCTGGCTCAACTTTCTGTAGAACTTGAAGAAGGGAGTTTAAAGAATAAGTGAACGAGCTTTGGTTAGCTTGCCGCCTCCTTTGTCTCCTTCATTGTTGCCGCACAACCTTTCGCTAAGCAAACTGCTGCTACATAATTTGTTGAAAAGTATTGCTTGGGAGGAGGAACTGGGCCAATACTCACTTGGACTCTGTAGGGGACTCGTTCTGAACTCGTTTTGAACTCGTTTTGGAACTCGTTTTAACATGGCTGAAAATTGCCCAGGGGCAAATCTTGAACAAACCAGCTACGCTGCTTCTTCGCAAGTTTGCTTCACACCCTTTTGCAGTTAGGCATCGTAGGGTTGGCCAGTACTTGCCCCGGAAAGTCTGTGGTAAGTTGCCACGGACCATGCGGCGCAGGTCGTCTACTCTACACTACATCTAACAACCTTGAACCCAAGACGCTCTGCCAGGCTGCACTTGCCAAAATGTCATCTTAATCCATGTTATCATGCTTGTTTGCCCTATCTCGTTTTCGGGGTGTTCCCCAACTCGTTCTGCGGCTAAATATGCACATTTCCAAAAACATAGTTCCAGCCCCTTGCATGTTTCCATTAAGGTAAATAAAGTTAGTCGCTCATATGGCCATGGGTCAAAATCCCGTACCCCCAGTGAGCATCCCAATCCCCGCTAAATAGGACTAAAACGGGTGGTGCACCGAAAACCCCCAAAATGGTAGCATTGGTTTTGACCCACATCCATATCTCCTCCACATCATTCTTCAACACTGGAAGGTTTGTTTCACCACAAGTCTTTTGGTTTGTCAACCATCTTCCCTCACGGTCAGCTTCCCTCCAACTGGTGGTCTGGGGCCGAATCGGTGGTTTGGTTTGGTTAAGAGTGGCTTCCGCATGTTACCCTCTAAAGAATCGGTTCAACCCCCCACACCAATCCAAGCCACCACTTAAGCGGTAGGTGAGGTGTGGTTCGCATATCCACACCAATCCAAACCACCAAGAGGAACCTGCACAGACTCACAATAGTACCCTGCTTGAAGGGGCGATCAATCCGGTATGCCGTTTAACCCATGGTTTTGTACTCAGCACCAATTTTGCACCCCCCCTGTTGTTTGGTCATTGTGTTGAGCTCGGAGCAACATTCAAGAGTACATAACCTGTTTGTTCGCTGATGGGGCTCCCGTATTTCTCACAAGCCACCCCAAACAATAAATCAATTCAAAGTGGCCCCTAATTGGTGCTGCCTCAAAGCACAGTTGCTCAACAAAACTCAACCACAACACCATGGCAAAATCCAGAACCAGTTTCCCTATACTCAACCACAACACCCTGGCAAAATCCAGTACATTAGAGAATCGGTTTCTCGTTTCCTTGTTCGCTTGCAATATGGCAGGGGCTTCTCCCGCAGGGGTCGGTCGTGGCAGCCGAGGCCGACACATCTCCGCGGCCACAATCTGCGGCGGCTCCTACGCCGGGAAAGGCCAAGGCCAACGCCGGCTGTGCGAAGCGCAAAATCAACACGGGGTCCGAATAGCTCGAGGATGCACCAAATGATCTCTGAAAGGGCCCCTTCCGGTACACCTTGTTTCTTGCTTTCCTGCTTAGCACGCTTCCAGGACTGCACCAAGAGACTCAGTTGCCTTGGGGACCCAGAATCAAACAGCTTGACCTTTTGGGTTGCCATGACTCAAATTGGTTGCCAACATTGGAAAACCAAAAGGACAAAGGGTCGATTCCCCGAAAGGTCCTCTTCTGAGCAAAACATCATCTTTGGACCTTTCGTCATTTTAGTTTCAAACGGCAAACGGGTTGCGATGTCGCAAAGACCCGCCGTGTGAGCAAGTACTTGAGACCCCAAAATCCCCAAACAAGGTGCAAGGTCTGGATTTGGGCATAGTCGCGGGTCGGAATGGAGTCTGGCGCAGGTTGCCCCTCACCCAAAAAAGAAAGGACGCCATTCCCGGGGCCGGGCTTAACCAAAACCTGGGCTCGAGGAAAGAAATCATCACTTGGGCTTCCCGGAAGCCTCTAAGGCCGCAAGGCCGCAACCCGAGTGTGTCCCGGACACGGTACGGTACGTGGGGGTTGATCAATATTCCATTTAGGGCCTCCCGGGTTTGAGCATGGGTCACTTGTTCCATGCGGCAAATAATCCTTTTGGGCGGTTTTCCAGCCAATGGTCATGCCATGTAGAGGGCCTTTTGATCAATCTCCGCGTAACAATGTGGAGGCACCAAAGGGTCATTTGGTGCCTCACAAGGGACCAGTGACCCGAACCCAATGCAACACAACGGCAATTGCCAGTTTGTTTGTCTTTTTTGGAAGGGAGGCCTGAGAAAAAAAGGGAAGTTCACAGGGACATTCTCAGCTGTACATCCGCCAAAGCGCCCGATAGTCAAGCGCTTCCACATTCTGACCTGAGGCAAAACCAAGCCCTGGTAGGAAGAAGTGTTCTCCTTGGGTGCTGTTCACCTCTCTGCAAAAAGTAAAAAACAAAAAACTGTGGGTCCACTGCATCATTTCCCAAAGGTTGAAGTCCAAAGATCCAACCTAGCCATAAAATCTGGAAAGTCTTCCGCGTTTGTTTCGGGTACAGCTCCTTTTTTCGAGAATTGGCTCCACTCCGCAGGCTCCCAGCCCGTAAGGAACGCTTGGGAAGACGAAACCGGCTTCGTGAGGCTGAAGACCCGCACATCGTCTGGGCTGCTTGGAAATTCTCACTTGCCCCTACGGGACTATAGATATAAAGGGTGAACCTTTGGGGACCCTCACTAAAAATGTCTTGCCAAAATGTGAAGACCAAAAGGTGAAAAGGACGGGTTTGGACAACTAGTTGCCTTCTTCCGAAAGTCAAACGTTCGAGTCAAACCAAACCTTGGTCACGCCGGCTGTAAGCCTTACCCACTTACCATGCTTGGCCAGGGTTACTGCCCACTTCCCCGTGGCCGGAGAAAAAGTATCTGTTGGTTGCTGGATTTGGCAGGGAAACATTGGCAACATGCAAAGGCGGCAGGGCCGACTCGCAAGGGGAACAGTAATGAGGTAGCATCCCTTCATGATGGCCCCTAGTCACCAATACTTAACAGGCTGCAATGGCTCCCCCTTGCAGTCCTCAAATATACCAAGAAACAGCTTCTTCCAAGTTGCTAGACTTTTGGGTGGCTCTTTTAAACCAAAACCACAAGATCGGTCCGTCGGTGTTTGGTTGTTTTTCTGGCTGACTTTTCTCCGGACCAAAATTTGGTCCGACCCTCCCATGGCTCGGCAACCCCGAAGCCGCCTGGTCCCTGGCAGCCACCCTCGCCGCCACCTCAGCGGCACTGCCTCGCGTGCCGGCGCCGCCCAATCTCCGGAAGAGTTTCCTCCTTGGGTCTTCGTTGCCAGCAAGTTCTTAACCCAAGCGATAACCCACTCAGAAGTCCTCAATGCAGATTACCCTTGTTCATGGCTTATACCCAGGAAGCCAACCACAAAACCCAACTTGATCCAAGTTCACCTTTCTGCGCCGCGGCCAACCAGGTCCCATTGACTGCTGGTCCTATGGTCACCACTGGGTTTCACTGGATATCCTGGGGGGTAGCTGAGTGTCAAGCCAAAAATTGTCCCCCTCCAAAGGAAGCTGGCTAAGTAATTTTAGGACATAAGCCATTTCGGTACCGGTTTTTTCAGCCACAGCCACATAGTCCTTGTGGACATAAGGGGGCGGCTCAAAATTGAAGAGCTAGGGTTACGCGGGGTTTAGTCTTTGGTGGCACTTACCAATCTGCGATTTTGGTACATGTTTTTGAGCCACAGCCATAAGGGCCAAGTACATTGATAGTTCTAAGTTGGGAATCAGTTGAAATGACACCTGATGCATGGGTTGAGCAATCTCTACTGTTGCTTCAGGTTGATTAATCCGGACTTGAAGATAAAAGGAATCTTAGAGGCCCCCTATTCACACACCCATATGAACCTGTTGATGTTGGTTTGTTCCCCCTTTGGGGACCGGTCAAAGATTGCTTGTTATATCTGGTCGAGCCAGTCACGGCAACAAAAACCTCCAAATCCACCTCGGACCTCACTCCCTGAGTCCTTCATACTTGATGGGCCGAACACACAAGTCTGATACCAACCAGAAGGGCTTCCCCCGAACAACAACTTGCATTTGCGGTGCTGCTCCGAAAAAAAATGATAGATTTCCAAGAAACCCAAAATGGGCAAACAACACAAAGATGTTCTTGACTGGAGCGACTGAACCCAAGAACTCATTTTGATCGAACCTCCATTTGCCCCAGGCCCAAACTCCAACTTTCGCAGCCTGCCTCTGCGCGCGGCAACGCCGGAGCTCAGAACCCGCAGATCTTCCGAAGAGCTGAGCGCCTCGCCAATTCACGTCGTTTACCAAGTCTGTCCTGTTTTGATGGTACCCTTGATTGGTGGTTCCAAATGGAAATCAAGAGGAAAACCCACCCCTTTTGGAGGGCCCAACCTGAAAGATGACACACTCAATTATCGCGTTGTAGGCAAAACAAAACCTTTGGTGCTGGGTTTTCCGTTTGGGTTCGAAGGATCCCTGGAGATTGGGTTGGTCTCTTCCCAGCAAAAGCTCGAAAAGGTCAACTCGCCCGGCTGATGCTCAACATCCGACGGAGACACAAAGGACCTAACACCTCTCTGTGACCAGAGGTGTGAGCTGAACTCAGGCTGGCCATCACTGGAATAACACTCATGAGTGAGTCCCCTGAGGCTCCAAAAGTATTTAATTAAGAAAAGTCGTTAATTTGGATTTTGTTCAAAGGACTGTTTTCATAATTAAGGACTTGTTTCCTACCTGGCCCAGTATCCGCATTGAACTGTTGAGAAATTCAGCACAGAAGGCAAGGGCGGGTTATACACATGCTCTTGGTCCACCCATGTTTTGGTGAGCGTGTCGTTGGATGTCGCGCCATGGCGCGTGGGGTGTAGTTTAATTGGAAGAACGAGCACCTCATCGAAATCCAGTATGCGCGGATGACACTTTGGAGTCGGTGTGCGCAAAGGCTCTTTCTCGCCTCAATCTCCGCTGCGATTTGAATTTGCCACTTGCGCGATGCTTCCGAACCCAAAATGGGTGTCCATTTGTTTGAGGGTAACTTTGAAGTGGGGTGAGAGGTGATTGGCGCGGAGTGAGGGGAGAGGAGAGGATCCCTTCGAGCGGGTGCCCTTCATTTGGTGTGGATTGAAAGAGAAACAAAAGCTAAACCGTTTGAATATTTCGAATAGACCCTCTACTCGAAAAAACAAAAGGCCGGCGCAATGCTTCAGCCAAGCACAAAACACGGAGCTTCCTACAAGGAAATCCCCAGGCTCATTCCCTCATTCCCTGCTGAGCACCAGCAAAAGTGCTTCAGCTCCCGAGTTTGGAGCCCGGTTTGCAGGTGTTCCGGGCAAATCACCGAACCAACGGAAGGGTTCAATCCAAATCCACAATCCAAACTACCAAAGGGGATTCCAAAAAAGGCAAAGCAGTGAAACCGGATGTCTGGCTGGTGTCCAATCGCCACTTGTTGTGGATTGCCAACCAAAGCGGGAGCAACCACATTAGGACCACAATAAAACCTCAGATGTTCTGGTCGGCAGGTGTTCCAAACAGATCGAATCTCGACCTGACACAGAACTTCCTGGTCAGCAGGTTCAATAAAGGGCAACGAAACTGTAGTTTTGTCTTGGCAGGTGGCCCCTACACAACAGAATAACACTTCAATCCACAAGGCAAGCGTCAAAAGTGCCTTTCAGGCAAACCTCGGAAACAGAAAATATCTATTCAGCAAACACTCGCCTGGAATTGCAAAGTGCAGTGACCCCGAATCGGATTAGCAATCTGGATTAGTAGAAGGTAGAAAAATGGTAAACATTCGTCAAACAAAAGCAAAATACACAACTAGCAAATAATATGTAATACAAATGTTTACTAACTAGTGCTGCTTGTTGTCCTGCCAGGCATCTGGGCTCCACATAAGCAACATGTTTAGTCTCATACTATCCTTTGTTGGGCAGCGCGTAGAATATGTCATTTTTGGAAAGGGTCACTAGTTACCACCATTGTTTACAAATGTCTACTGACGTTTACTATTGCTTACTACTCGTTTTACTATTGCTTACTATTCGCTTTACTATTTGCTGCTAGAAATCTCTAATCTTACTAGTGTTTCTTAATCCGTATTGGTAATCAAGTTCCACAAAGAGTAAACACTAGTTTCTGAAAAAAAGTAAACATTCCTAAACATTAGTGAATAGTAGGGAAGATTAGCAAACATTAGTTGTTCCTGCTATGCATTTCACTAGGTATCACTATTTCATGATTGTGTTTACTATGTTTTGCTATGTGTTGCACATGGTTACTAAGTGTTGCTAATTCAGATAGTACATCCATCTTGCTTTTGTTGGCTCGATTTTGAAGGGACACACCCTCCAAAAAGAGACACCCCTGTTGTTGGGGTGATCTTGCAGGGAAACCCCTCTCTCAAAAAAAAAAAAAAACGGTCGTTCGGCTGATTTTGAAGGGACACCCCCTCAACAAAAAAACCTGTTGTTCGGGGAAACCATCCCCCCCCAAAAAAACACAACAACAGTCGTTCGGCTGATTTTAAGGGGACACCCCTTCCAAAACACGTCCTTCGGTTGATTTTTAAAGGGACACCCCAGACATCGGGTGATTTTCGAAGGGACACCCCAGAAATCGGTTGATTTTAGAGGGCAACCCCACAGATCGGTTGATTTCTGAAGGGACACCCCAAAAATCCGTGGATGTTTGGAGGGAAACCACGGTTGATTCTTGCCGGTTTTCGAAGGGAAGCCCCAAACCCAAAGGTGGCAACACGGCCACCACCGGCTCCGGAGAAAGAAACCTCCCCGAGGCCTCGAGGTCCGTTCCTCAGAACCGAGCCAGGGGATCTCTTGGTGAGACGGGTTTAGGTGGAACCCATGGAAGGCCAAATCTGTTTGGACCCCCTTTGGCCGATGTCCAGCGATAGATTCCTCTTGAAACCAGGAGAAATAACCAATTCTGAACTTGGTTGCGGTAACGACCTCCTGCAAAAGCTTCACTTTTTGGGGGGTTTAGTTCGGAAAACCCCCTTGATTTCCCCAAAAAGTTAAAGTCTAACAATAGCAGTCCAGTGAACCAAAATCAAATGGATCGCCATAAGCTCAGGTCTCCCCCGCTTTCGGAACCCGAAAACCCGGAACCCGAGCGAGCGAAACCTTCTTCAACCTCTGAGCCTGAGAGACCCGACAAAACTTTCGGACGGAGACGAAAAAAGCCTTGGACGTTTGTTGCCAAGTGGCTGTGGCTCGCCGGAATTCCAAAATGGAACCCCGCGGTTCGATGTCTTTCTACAATGCCTCATTTGGACATACCTCATCCCAGTGAGTCGAGTTTACCACCTGTTAACTGGAAACATGGACCAACACCTGCGTAACAGACCCTCCTGCAATTTGTTTGAGCCACAAGTAAGATTTAGTGGAAAAGGCAACCAATTTCGCAACCTACGAACAAAGTCAACTCCACACAAGGGCGTTATTTAATGAGTAACTTCGGTTAGGATCACAACTTAACATGGCGACCAACACCCAATTCAACGGCAGACTGAGGCCTACAAAACCATCTCTCTGGGTGGTTTAGGGGGGCTGGAAGTGGGTCTAGTGGCTGGAAGAAAGCTAAGCTCACCACCATCCGAGAAAAGCAGCCCCAGCCTTCGCGTACCTGCAGCCCACATCACAGCTGAGGGGTCAAAATGTCGAACGCTTCTAGAGGACATGGGCAAATTAGGGTTGGTCCCTGATGTGAGTGAACCATAGACTAACAGCAAGTTTTCCCTAAGCTCACATCCCGAGGCAACTCCCCTCTAGTTGGCGGGCTGGAGTGGTGGTTTGGAGGTTTGGGGCTGGTTTACAGCCACCACCACAACAATGGTTGGGTTCAATTTGTTCACTACATTGTTTACCGTCCAATTTCTGTTTTTGTTTGTTTTTCCCTTCTTTTAATGGGAATCGGTTCAACTTTAGGGCAAACCTGCCAGACGCAGAGGCCGAAACCTAATCCGTCCCCGATTGGTTTCCCGCGTCCCTTGCTAATGCGGTAGAAACCAAACCAGCAAGGGTTAATGTCAACCAGGGGGTATTAATTGGTCAAATGACAACAATAAAAACCCCAGCATTCAACCAATTACCATTGAAAGCATGGCCGAAGGGGACCCACTTTAGATGAAAGAAAAGGAGGTTACATGAACCATCCCTTCGATCTAGCGGCAACTGAGTTCCAAAGGGCATCCTCCCGAATTTCGGCCCGGAAGGCACTGTTCGCTGTGTCGTTGGTATCGTTGGTCTCGTCGGTGGTGTCGTTCGAGCCGTTGAGGATCCCGAAGGCGTCCAAATCCTGAACTTTTCGAAAAGGGACGGCAGGAAATGGCTCCCTTAAATTTCCATGGGCAACAAGAACACTTTTTTGTTGGGTAGTAAAAGGAAGAATGGTCTTGGAGGGTTGTCTCAACATGGTGAACACTTGCGAAGGCTTGGGCCCATAACCCTGCAGAAGCCATGTTGGTCTTCGGCTGGTTGTCCCAGGGACATGGCCCGAATCGCCTCTGGAGGCTGCGTTGGAGGGCCAACCATGTGATTCCCACGTTCCACACAGACGAAAGGCATAGCTACTGCCTGGAGATAGCCATGCCTGGACACCTACCATGCCTGGAAGCAGAGACCTTTTCTAGCAGGGCGTCAGAAAATATGGGATAAATGTTTGGGAGGATACCTGGAGTTTGCTTCTGACCCTTGAAAAATGGGTCAATGATCCCATTATTTGGGTAATGACCCCATTCTTCAAGGGTCATGGAAACTCCAGATAGTTACTGCCCATTGCACCTGAAGAAACCTCCATTCAGAGTTCTGCACCTTTGTCAACAAAAAGAAGCCCCCCCAGACACTTTCCATGTGGAGAAAACAAGTTGAACACTTTCACCAAAACAAAAAATCAACATTTTTTACTGCTGCTTCCATTGAAACGATCGCCACTGTTTGAGGTTCTAAAGAGGAAAATGGCTCGGAAACCCTGGCGCCCTTTTCTGCTCCGACGTTAAAAGGCAAGCGACATATAACTGGAGCTGGGAGGTAGTCTTACGTTGGTAGCGCGTTTAACGCGTGGGTTCCTCATGGCGATTTTGGCGTGCGCCAAGCCCGGTTGGTTGTTTCTCATTAAAAAAAATCGGCCACCTTTGGTTGGAGTCCTTTTTGGCTTCCCTAAAAAGGCAGACCAAGGGCTCCGGAATCTATGAGACCCTTCCAAATTTAAACCCAACTGGGACCGGAGAAAGTCTCTTGAAAAAAGGCACCACCATTTACCCTGGGGTTCACCCCACCAATATAAAAAAAGGGGGGGAATACAACCACCATAAATTGTTTTCCCAAAAATTGTCTTCATCCAAATTGGCTCAACCTTCAACCTTTCTCTTTTAATGGGGGTTGAACCTTAGGGTTTATTTGAGTCAAGATGGACAAAGGGAGAACGACAAAAGGTTTGGTTGGTGGCAGAGTACCGTTTCTGAATAGCCAAGCTCTTCAAGGAGGTCAGTGGCAATCGCCAATGAGCCCAGGCATCCCCAACCGCCCCTGGAAACCCGGAACGCCAAGCTCCACAGCCGATCCGGCGACCCCAAAGCATTCAGGCCAAAAGACGCCTTTGCTGAGACGTCGAAACTTCGCTCCAATGGATTCACTTGCCACAGGATCTAAATATAAAAGGCTGACCCTTTGGGGCCTGTACTATGAAGTGGCAATACTCATTCAGAGGTGTTATGCCCCCGTACCCTGAGTGAACATCCCAATCCCCACTAAAATAGACTAAAATGGGTGCACCTACCCCAAAATGGTACCATTGGTTTTGACCCACCGCCAGATGTTCATTCCTGGAGTCTTCTGCAAATCAAATATTCCGGGGGTCACATTGCACCAGACTAAAAGTGCCACCCCATTTGAGGGCCAGCAGGAGACTCCAGGCATTCTCTGTCATGCATGCCTAATCCACCAGGGAAAAACCAAAACGAGGGGTGGCGAAAAGGACTGGGAGCTCGAGTGGCGAAGAAGGAGGTATCCGAGAGGTCGATGGGGTTCAAAGTGGTGCCGTTCACCGTGATCACCACCGTCTCGCGGCGCGCGCCGGCGGGTTTTTGCGGGTCTCAAGCTTGCTTGCTGGTGCGCTAGGTAGGGAATGAGTTGGAAGGAATTCAGGATTAGGTTCAACCCACTTACTAAATTAATCGAACATCCAAGTAGTCTTGCTGGCGCGATAGGTAGGGAATGTGGTTGAAAGGAATTGGTCCCCCAGGAAACCACCAGTTGGATGGTTTATTTCGGGGTCATTCCATTTCTCATTCCCATCTCTCGCTCCAGCAAGCTTCAAGAGTGCGCGGGCTGCATTTTGTTGCCCAAACATCCCAAACAGATATACCCCTAGACACATCCACGGGGAAACAATTCGGCGTGGAGTAAATTGCAAAACAAGGGGGGGTGTTCGTCTCCAAAAGTGATGAATCGGCACTCAACACGTGACATCCCCCCTATTAATCAACCAGGGGTTCATGCATCAGGGGTGGGCGGACTCTTGTGAAAACCGCCTTTGAGCTGTTGCTTTTCTCTGTTGCAGGCGGGGTTTCGATTCTTTCAACTTCCAGCATGTGACATGAGCTACAGCGCCAACCCCGTGCCGGCTAGGCCTTTCTGGGCCATCTTGCCCTTCCGAAGGCCATCTTGCCCTTCCGTGCCGTCTAAAATCAACAGCTGTTTTCTGCAGTTTCATGGATTTTTGCGCTGCTTTCTGCCTTCGTCTGCCCTGAAGCCTCGCCCCGTTGACCCCTTCACCCCCTTTATTTTTCTCTGACTTCGGTTGCGCCCAAAGTCGCTTGCTTGGGATTCATCGCCTTTTGTGCAAAGGACTGGTCTCCTTGGATTGTGGACAACCTGCAGTTGTGTGGGTCTGTCGTTTTGTTGAGGGTACCCAGGAACGCCACCATTTGTTTGGGGACGAGGCCCCCGGAAAAAAGAAAAAAGAAAAGAGTACACACCCATACTAACCCCGACATCATCCTCCCAAGTCCGACCAAGCACCCTGGCCTCCCCAAAAACACGGGACCGCGTCCCGCGTAAGTGCGTGAGTCAGCTGGTCGAATGGGACCCCTAAGGCTCCCTCGGACCTTCTGTTTGGATGTTCGATTCATCAACTAGGTCCTCCAGTAGAGAGGAGAGGTTCGGATAAGGGTACCCTTTGCTCTGTAATGTATTTTAGTAGGGGAACCCTCCCCCAAACGCTTGGGGTGGGGGGGCCTTAGAAGCGAAGACTTCAACTCAGGTGACCAACAACTCACTTGGCGAATCGAGCACCCAAGTACGGCACCTTGACCGCGTTTACTGCCCTGCAAATGGAACCCAAGAAGGAGGTGGCCATTTGCACATCGAGATTCTTCTAAGGCTTGCTTATTGAGTTGCATGCTCATCTGCAGGGGAGTATCACAGATCCGCTTAGATTGCCAAAGGATAGCAAGGCACCCTCTGACCTTGCACCAAGTCGGGCCGGCAATGCAAGAAATCGCGCCTTGCCGCTCTCATGCTGCGTTTTGTTCCTCATTGACTCACTTACCGGGAAACCCAAGGTCGAAAGGTCGACTCGCTGTGGGAAAGTTCTTTTCAGAACGCACTCCACCCGCGTGCCGCGCATTTCAGTCAAGCATTTGTTTCACCTTCCACCTGGTCATCTGGTCATTTCTTTATGGCAATGGGAAGCCCGGATGGATCAACCCCAGTTTGTTATCTTCCATTTGGTTAAGACACCTGGAAAAATCACAATATTTCCAGTAGTGATAAGTTCCTCTTAAAACCAACAAGGGGAAATAACAAATATTCATTTCAGCAAATGGAAGTTATTAGTAGAGGGGCTGGTGCCCCTGAGATTGGGATTCGTCGCCTTGGAGGGGAACACCCCCCCTATTCATGGGATCGGTTTGTAAATCCGGGGTCAACGTCACACCTTTGTTTGGGGTGGGTTTTGAACGGCATTTTGAGCAACTCCCACATGGTAGCGACATTTTCGATAGCCAACACCTTCAGGAGAGTCTCTGTTGTGTTTTGTAAGACTGGAAGCTGATAGATAGTGGTGGTTTACTCACTTGTAGTCAGCCGTAAAATACAAGATATTCTTCGAGGAGACTTCAGTTTGGCTTGTGGACCACTAACCATCAGCACCGCGAAACGAAGACTTCCCGAGTGGATCAGAACAAGCCCAGACCTGTGGTTTGCCACATTTAGTTTCATAGCAAAACAATTGTAGTCCAAAAACTGGGGCCCTGGGTCCATTTGGTAAGCCATCCTCAAGTTTACGACAGCTTCTTTTGTTGGAATAATAGGGAAAAAGCACCCCTCCAAGAACCCGTGTTCACATGCCACCTGTTTTGGTGGACCGAGGCATGCCTCCAGGACGGTCCCCCGGTCGTGCTTCATCCGCAAAGGGTTCGCGAAAGCGATCACCTCGGATCGGAGAAGCGGAGCGTCCGAAACTTCTGGGGCCCAAACTGGCCATTATTTTTACCAAAGTCACCCCCTAGTGGTGGGTTAAAGGGCAACAAGTATCACAATTGACCAACTAGGTCCTCCAGATTTGAGAGGTTAGAATAAGGGCGCCCAATATTTTTTCTGGATGTCTATGTTAGTAGGCACGGAACCCTCCCCAAAAAAAGAAACGGGAAAAGGGCACTACTGGGGGACCTGGTTATTTTACCATCAAAGTCACCCCCTAAGGGTTAAAGGCCATTGTCTGACTTTGATAACCCCCAGAAACCAGGAAAATAATCGCCCCAGCCAAATCAAGAAGAAACCTGGCAACTAGACACATATATAAGATGACCCAGTGGATCCTAGGCGTTTCGCCCACATAGCGGGTACCCCTTTGCTATGTTCTGGTATGGATGGATCCACTGGGTTATTTCTTGGCTGGAACTAGGACCCCAGCAAAAACTACATGTTTGTTTGCCTGGATAGTGGACAACAAAGGGGACCCCAAAAAAGCAAGAATTCAAAAAGGGGAGCTCATTCTGGGGAGTATTGTGAATTACCAACCTTTTTTTTGCTGTAGTCTATTTTAGTAGGGGAACCCTCCCCCAAGAAAAAAAGCGGTAAAAGGGCCCTAGCTGGGGGACCTAGTGGAAAAACAAAGGGGACCATTAAAAAAAACAAAAAAAACACAATTCATTCTGGGGAATATTTTTTGGGGCCCGGCGGAAATCGAATAAGGGCCCTACTGGGGGACCTAGTCAAGTTAGATTTTGTGGCTAGCCACGTGAACACGGTTCGCTCCGATTGGGCTGGGGGGCCTTACAAGCGAAAACTTCAACCCAGGCGGAGGAAAATGTTTCATGAGACTGACCACGCCTCCAGCTTCTCACGCTGCCAGTGGTACAAGGAGGTCTGCTGGATCTTGGACCTGAACGAGCGTAACTCGGTTGCGGTAACGACCCCCCTGCAAAAAGTGGACCATTCTTTGGGGATTTAGTGGAAAACACCTTGATTTCCCAAAAAGTTAAAGTTTAAAGATCCAACCCAATAGCAGTAAGCTGGCGGCCTTTTGGTTGCTTGGTTGCGTGGTTGGGGTTGTGGGGGTTGGGGGGGTGGGTGTCAAGAGGGTTTGGGAGCTTGGCAAGTTGATTGCTTGGTTGCTTGGTTGCTTGGTTGCGTGGTTGGGGTTTTGGGGTGGGAGCATAGGCTCGACCGTTTTTGGACAAATCCATGATAGTAAACAGAATGAAACCAATCTAAACCAGTGGAACGGTTCCCCTGCGGAACTGAGGCACCATGAATTTCTGGCAGCTCTCCAATGGCCTTCATCTGATGCAGCGTTTGGATTGGAATTGGATTTGAACAGGCCCTTTGCTTCCAGACAGGAAGTCCGTGATGAATCCAACAATGTTCGCGAAGCCTGGCAGATTTTTATAGTGATGCGTGCCTCTCCCAAAAGTGAATGATTGCCTCAAAGATTTGGGACATCCCTTTGAAACGATGAGCGGGTGATGCATTGAATGAGTTTCTATTTGATGAGGTGTTTGAAGGAACACATTGGGACTGTGAAACATTGCTGAATAATGTTGACCCCGTATTAATCAACCCCTGTTTATTAAATTGGGGCTGATTTCCGATCATTTCACCCAGGGAAGAGCACCCGCCTATTAATAATGGTCAACATTGAGAATATGTGATCTTCCCCTGTTGGTTTTAAAGGCGATCGATTTCACTACTCGTATTATGTTTTTCCAGGTGGCTTAATATGGGGTGGATGAATCTGCCTGGAGTCTCCATGACCCTTGAACGATGGGTCAATGACTCCAACATTTTGGGTAATGACCAACCATTTTTCAAGGGTTTGAAAGAGACTCCAGGTACCCATCAAAAAGGGGTTTCACTCGCCATTTTTTTTGCGACCCGGTTTTAAGTTTGCTTTTTGGTTGAATTTTGGGGGTTCAGGTATACCCCATGGACCATGCCACAGGATGGAGGGGGAGTTAAGATTACTCAATGCTCCGCCCTGAGGCCCGGCCTATCCCAGGTGGGCATGGCATCCATGGGCTTGCAGTAGCGGTACGTGGATGTATCCTGAAGAGGGAGCACGCGATCGTGGCGGTGCGCCCCAGGTGAAGCTGAATGTACGAACTGACGAGAAAAAGCAAGAGTAGTCTTTCCCATGTCCTTTAAGGGGAGACAAGACATTTTGACGATTCGTATCAGTGTATGTTATTTTGGGGTTCTCCTTTGTTGGCTTTAAAGGGGAACCAAAAGGACGACACCTGGAGTCTCCTTGATCTGGGTTCATGCTGGTTCATGCGAGGGTCACGGAGGTTCCAGGTAGCTCCTAGATGTGGGTCTGGGTCAAAAAAGGTGCCCAAAATGAAACCCTGGTAAATGGAACCAACGACTAAAGCCTGCGCTACCCGGGTGATATATTTCTTGACCCATACCCATGTCCTCTTTTTGGGACCAATCGACGGCACTTGTACATGATCAAAACCAAAGTGAAGTTTCCCGCAACGGCCTGGAAGGACTCGTTGGTCTAGCTGTCACGCGGAAATCAGGAAAACCCGATCCCAGTTTCGGTCAAAGTTGCTTGTGTCCCCAAGAGGACACGAGAAATCCCCGGGTTTTCGAGATCTTGACCGACCATATATGCGATTTGCTCATTTTGAGGTGCTTGGATCGACCCTGTCTAATCTGTAGGAGTTCCCCGAAATCAGCTGGTTTGTTTCCATGAGTGCTTTTTTCGTGGACCCTCCTGAAAACAAAATAGTGGTTTTCCCGTTGGCTTTCCTTTAAAACCAACAAAAATGCACCCTCGAAAAAAGACACACCCTGGAAGTTTTCATTGGAACTCAAGACGCACATGAATATGGGTTCTCAAAATGGCGGAGCCCTTGGCTGGTTTTGAATGGAAGCCTAAACATACACACTGATTGTGGGGTTACCCTTGGAGACACATCCATTTGAGTCAAGAATTCCCATTCAGCCTCACAGGGAACATTGTGGGCCTCAGAGCCTCATGCACCTTTTCCGTTGAAATTGTATGGGGATCCTTTTGAAAGTCCCCCTACTTAAACTGGTAACAACCATGGTTGTAACCCACTTCGGAGACTTTCAACCATGGCTTTTGTGGGTTATAACCACGGTTGTTGTCCACTTACTAAGTACCCGATCGCCCCTTTGAGTATCGTTGGGCAACCAGGCTTCTTTTTGTCACCTCCTGCTACATAATGGTTTTCCCGGACCTACTTTGGTCGGCCAGGATAGTAAGTTGTCTCCCTCGGTCTTACCTGAGTAAAGGAGTCCCCCGTTCAGTGGAGTTGACCTTGTGATCTGTGTCTCGCACAGCTGGCTAGCCACAAAGTCTACCTAGGCAAATCGAACCTCCTAGCTAGTACCCCCCTTTTTGTTGGATCCGGTCGACATGAACGCTACCATTTCCACCCCCCCCCCCCCACCCCCACCCCATGAACAAAACCATACGGTCGTCTACCAACTCGGCACCTTTTTGTTGGTGAAGCGGGAGACCAGCCCTTCTTTGGTCCGAATAAGTGGGAGACCAGCCCCCCATTTGGCTGTGGCTCAAAAAACCGGAATAACAAAATGGGTTGCCCTGGTAAGTGGAAACATGGACCAAAACCTGCGGCTTGCCCCTCCTGCTTAATTTTGAGCCACACCCATTTAATCGGGCCAGATCTGAGTCCTGGCGCCTGAGCCAGGAACTGGGTCTCGCTTCTTTCCGTCCGGCGTTGCGAAGCTACGCCAGGGACGGAACACAAGAGAAAAGAGATGTCCAGTGAAATTGATTCCCTTTAAACCCCCCCCAAAATTGGGAGCACTTCGGACACAACAATTTGTCGTTTCAGCCAAGTGGGAAAGCGGAACGTCTCCTGCGTGGCAACTTGGCAGGTGGGCAGGAACCGCAGCTGCTGCAGCGCCAAGATCCTCTGCGCCTCAGGTTCCGACTGAGCCGCAAGACAAGCGGCGGCCCGTCTCGAGGGAGCGGTTTTTTTTTGGGGAAATACGTCAGAATGGGTCCAAGGGCGGCTAAAAACAGGGAAATAAAAGGTCCAAGCCAGCCAAACCCAGCCAAGAGCCAGCCAAAGGCCAGCCCAAAAGCCAGCAAAACCCAGCCAAAAGCCAGCCCAAAACCCAGCCAAACCCAGCCAAAGCCAGCCGGAAGCCAGCCGAAAAGCCAGCCAGAAGCCAGCCAACCAGCCAACCAGCCAGCCAAAAGGCCAGCCAGAAGCCAGCCAGAAGCCAGCCAGGGTTTTCTGGGCTGCCCGATTTCCGATCCGCTAAAAGTGGCTCACTTTTAGTGGGTGAAATGGAAACAGTTTCACGAAACACTAAAAAGCTAAAAGGCTAAGGAGCCGGATGGCTGGGAGCCACCAAGTTTTGTAAGGCTCTCTAAGCAACCCTGAAGCCTAAGGAACCGGCAACAGGATCTCAACTACCCACCCCCCGTGACGTACATACCCCCCCCCCGTCCCGGACGGGATTCCATGTTTGTTTGGGTGTGTCGTTTTCTGACAGTGCCCTTTTGGATGGATTTAAAGGGAAACCAACAGGAATCGGGTCATTTTTGGGACCCTTAGGTTGAGACACACCCTTTGTCTTTCTCAGTGGCTACCTTAGCGTTTGCCGATTTAAACCTTCTGGGGCCGTGACTGAAAATGGGCCAGAAAGCGGACACCAAAGGGCAATTTCATGTGGATTCGCTTTGGTTGCAGGTGCGTGTCAAACCGAGCTCCCGACCAAGACCATGCATGTCTGTCAATTGGCCCCAAAAGAGCCCTTACCAAATAGCCGGACCAGGGGTCCTTGCGGATGGGTTCCCGTTTTTGGGCAAGGCCTCAGCCGACCGTAGGGAGACTTGGAAAATCAGAAATTCAGGGGGCAGGGGGCATGAGAATTTCCAGTAGTATACTCTTCCCACAATGAGTCAAATTCGTTGAAGTACCCCACAAGCCCACTCTAATTATGTATTAGTTAATATCATAAACATAGGCACCGACAACTGCGAAGATATACAAACCACATAAGGGAACATGAATGAAGACTCTGCGAAGGGACACTCATCTGCTACGACCTCTAAAGTTGACCATAGCGCGCAGTGCTCAGCTTGCTTGGCCTCCGGCAGTGGAGGTATCCGATTGCTCGAACAGCAAGGCAACCTTCGGGGTGTGGATCGCTTGCTCTCTTGCAGAAGGTGGTTCCCCATGCACAAAGGACGGGCCTTGCCCTCCGTTGGAAAAACAACATTGATCAACTAGCAATATCATTTGCCGCCCGCAGTTTCCAATAAAGAGACGAACAGTCTTGCTCATTTATGGTTTGTGGCGGTTTCGCCAGCAAGAAACTGGGTTGGTCGAGTTTTGGTTGACGTTGAAGAAAACTCATCCAAACGGCAAAGAGAGCGTCACCGTCACAAAGCCGGTTCGACGCTTCGGATTCGGGAACAAGCAGAACATATCCAGTCCTACTGCCTTTCCCGCATTTGGGGATCAAAGGTGACGCTCCAAAACGGCGTCGGTCTTTCCTTTGGTTTCCCTCTAATCCAAACTGAAAGCGCGTACCTGCAAGAAATGTGGGAGATGGTGGATGGCACGCTCTTCATGTTTCTGTACTCCTAGGGTGGCACATCAACTCAATCAACACACGGGCAGATCTTCTTTGTCGGGGAACCCCCAAAAAGGATGGGTTTCCTTGTGGTTTCCCTTTACACAAATAAAACCATCCTTAAAAAGGGATGGCCTCAAAAAACGAGCTGGGGATGGGCCGACAGTTACTCGACTCGACGCGATGAATCGACTCACCTGGTTGTCGGCCAGATTGTTCAGCGTCACAGCCGTAGACATGTTCTTGCCTGGAAGTCGGGAAACACATACATAGAGTCTCCATGACCCTTTAAAAATGTTGGTCATTACCCAACATAATGGGGTCATTGACCCATATTTCGAGGGCCATGGAGACTCCAGGTACTGAAAGGGTGCACATCTCAGCTGCCCAGTGGATTTCCAGGGGAAAAAGAATCGGCATCCGAATTTTGTATTAGTTGACCAAAAAAAGGGGAACCCCTCCCCAAGAAAGGAAAAAGGGCGCCACTGGGCAACTGGGACATACTAAAAGGGTCGATCGGGTACTTAGTCAGTGGGAACAAAGCATACCCAGTGCTTCCAGTTACCTTTTTGTGCGGAACCAGCTTGGTTACCTGCCATATTGGTAACTGACCGCTGGATCCAGGAACCACAAAAAAAGGGCCCGGAACCGTGAAATTGGGGCCCGGAACCGTGAAAAAAAGGCCCGGAACCGTGAAAAAGAGGCCCTCGTTCTCAAAAAACAGTCGCCAACGGCCAGTTACTAGCTATACAGGTTACTAGGAGTTGCGGGGATAGTTGTAACCTACAAAAAAAACACGGTGATAAGTCAGGGTTCGGAGGGTTATAACCAGGCTTACTAACCTCTTACCAAGTACCCTGTCCCTTTCAGTATCCTCACCGGCCAGAGAAGATCAATGAGAGGTTGGGCCTTGACTCAACGCCGAATCCAACCACCACAAAGTTGACAATTTGCCAACTCACGGGGTGAGCGTCCTTTTGGTGCCCAACCACCCATTGACCTTACTAGAAATCTCATAGGACCTGTAGAAGCCCCTATCAAAACCCATAGGGGTGACTTTTGTACGAATCATACCCCCCCAAATTGATGGTTCTCCTTTTGGGATTTCTTTAGCGTCAACCAGTCGGGTCAACCAAATATGGACCAAACCAGGGAACCAAGAGGCTAAAAGGTCGATTCGCCTTGGGCAGGTGAATATTCGAACCAACCAAATAGTCCCATAGTTGTTAGTGGCCCTTGTAAGAGGGGATCCCCAAAACAACAATACATAACTGTTCGGCCAAGTTAGTGAGTTGTTGGTAAGTTGGTAAGCTCAGCTAATTACAACCCGCTTCTAATTCCCCCCCTTCCGTGGACTTGACTTGTTATTAGATGCTGGCCCCGGATGAATATACCCCGGTTTATTCATATACCCCTCCAATCCCGACCAAAACCGGGGAAAAGCACCCCCGAATTCACATTAACCAGGGTTTATGACTTCCATTTGCTAAAGTCCCCTGGAAAATAATAAATAAAACACAACATGTCCAGTAGTGCAATGGATTCCGATTCTAAAACCAACAGGGGGAAAAACAAAAAAAACTAAAAAAACATATTCATTTCAGCAAATGGAAGGGCTTGGAGGTTTAGGACCACTCCATAAGCTTCCTAGGTGAGTCAGACTCAACACCCCGGTCTGTAAAACGGTCCTTAGGAGGCTCTACTCTTAAAAACTCCAGTAATCAAGTCCTTCTAAAACCAACAGGGGAAAATACAACATATTATTAAAGAAATGGAAGAGGAGGATCTACAGTTAGGAGACTTCCTGCGCGACCCCCTCCGACCCTCCGACCCTTCGACCACGAAGCAGCTCCCCAACGGCGACGCTGAGCTTGCCGCAGCCCGTGCAGGTGTCGCTACCTCGAGGAAGAAAACGCGACCGCTATTCGTCTGGCTGGTTTGGATACCCCTCACCAATTATGGCTTTTACCTGAAGCTAGCCAAATGCTGTTGCTTTTTCGGGGAAGCCCAAATTGGTGGTTTTACTTTTGGCTTTCCTGGATGGATGCCCCCTTGTACAAGGGCCTCAAACATATTCATAGGGTCGTACGGGTACTGGTTGGACACTCCCCCCACAAAAAAAAATAATCTGTCTGCCTGCAATTAGATTGAACTTGCATTCCTTGAGGCTCCCCCAATTCCATTTGTCACGTCCCCACAAATCTCAATGGTCACCCTGGCTCCCATTCCATCTTTGAAGGGGTGGGGATGTTGGATTGTGCATTAAATGGGTGTGTCCTTTTTAAAGGTACTCTTTGCGGGGTTGGTTTAGAGGCAAACCAAAAGGGAAACCGCCATTTTGGGGTTCCGATTCCAAAAACAGACTACACTCTAGTCACTTCGTGAGATGGGGCAAAAGAAGCCTGAACACTGAACCGTTGACCGCTAGGATTCATCTCAAGCAGTTGCAGTCCAGAACCGAAGCACAAGTCAGCACAGCTTTGGAGCTCCCTTTGTGCAAAGGATCCTTCTTATTGAAAACCTTTGGGGTTTGTCTCATGGCGAGGTATTGAGTTTGGTGTTGATTGAACACAAACAGGTGCCAAAGTCTCAAGCAACACAATGGGACATGGAAGACCCCAGTTTACTCGGTTGCTTTCTGCTCCCCTGCTAAAAGTTTAACTTTGAGTGATTTAATACGGAAAACCCATGAGTTGGCAAAATGTTAAAGTCCTAACATCCCTTAGCAAAATGCGCCAACGTTTAGTAAATAGACCCAAAGAATGCGCAAACCAGTGCACCAACTTCTTGCGCAAAGGCTGCGGGCAAGAAGTGGCAGCCTTGTTGCGTAGAAGCCAGCTCCTGGCTTTTACCTGAAGTTATCCAGATGTTGTTATTTTTTTTCGGGGAAACCAAATTGGTGGTGAAAACTTTTGGTTTTCCTTTAAAACCGCAACCAAAGTCGCCTCTCGAAAGCCCCTTCGAAAGTTGCAAGTTGCTGAATTGTAGTCTCAATTGAAATTGTCACGTTTGGAAGCTCCAAGGGAAATGGAGGAACTATGACCACTGGTCTGTTTGAGGTGCTCTTAGGCTGCCACTGCCGATGATCGCTTCGCTGTCGATCCAGCCTGCGATCGACAAGCTGGGCAATGGCCACTGAGAGGCGCTTACCAACAAGCGGGAATGGGTACGTCTGGGTACGTCTTTGACCCTGCAAAAAGTTATGCCCTTAGCGTTACTGTTTCCCTTCCCCCCAAGCAAAAGGTCGATCACCTTAGGTCCAACGAAATAGCAATTTAATGTGTTTTGACCAGGTCCCAAACGGAGCAATTTTGTCACTTGAGACCAGCCATAGGTTCTCAGTAATCTGGGACATAGAAAGGAAACCAACAAATTCTTTGGGGTCCCCCCCGGGCCACCCCTCCTAAAAAAAACAACCCTCGGAAAGAATAAAACAAGAAATCGTCGGAGGTGTGTTTGCCCGGAAGGGGGGTTTCGGGGGCGGGGGGGGGGGGGGTGCTAGGACAACTTCTATGATATTTTGAAACAAATCCGTATCTCAATCGCATCCCCGAGAGCTCGCCTTCCAGCGTCCCCCAAAAAGGGAAAGCCATTCCCATTAATCTGGGCAAATGAATTACCCTTCCATGGAGCCCGGAGGGTTCATTTTAAAAGAAAATTGTTTTCCAGCACGCCTCAGTCAGTTTCCATGTTGGTGGACAGAAGTGTACTCAATTTGAGCAACAACACATAGGAACCTCCAAGTACAGTAAGGGACCCTTCGTGCAGCCGACCTTGTTTCTTTTCTCTGGGTGGAGTCGGTTGTTTTCCCAGAAGCCCACCAGCTAGGAAAAACATGGGCACTCTTTTTTGTTGGTTGGTACCCTCTCCGAAAAAGTGTTGGTGACCAAGTTAGCCACCTGGGTTTCACAAGGTGAACTCCACGGAACGGGGGAAGTATACGCGGGGAATGACTTGGGTTAACAACTTAAAAGCTTGGCAACACACGCCCAATGTACAAGTCAATCTGGGGGTTTGGGAGTGAACCGTTCGGGATTGTTTCAGGACACCACAAGGGATTGTGATTCCCTCAGGGACCGACCAACCAAAGCCAAGTGGGTGTCCCAGCACAAATTTGCTCAGCCAAGCAGCGATCGTAGGTTGCCGAAGAGGCTGCCGAGGCCCAAAAGAAGATCTCCTCGATGAAATTTCCGTTGATGAAGAGGTAGGCCTCGAAATGGGTCTGTCACAAAACGGGGAGGTGTTGTTTTTTGGGCAGGTGTGTTTCTTATTTTGGGGGAACCCCGCAAAATTGTCGTTTTCCTGATGGTGTTCCTCTCTAAAAAACCACAAACAAACGATCGCCTCAGCAAAAGACACACCGAAATAGGAACCGGAACCCTCAAAATGGCTTCCGCATTCCCCTTTGGCTTCTCTGAGAAACCACCTGAAAAGGGTACCCTCAAAAATTCACACCCTCAAAGGAAACGTAAGGGTCCTTCTTGGACCCTCCATTAATGTGTTTTTTTGGGGGGTCAAAGTCAAAGTCCTTTCCATGACATGAATTACTTCCACCCGGACCCTGGTAAGCCTTGAAACGGAAGGATCTCCGGATGTGGAGCCCCTTTTATTGATGGATGAGTTGGAACCCTGGACTGGGACCCTGGAATGAGTGGATTCCCCAACGTTCATATCAACCAACGTTGTGGTTTCACCCATGAACTCCAATCAATGGTGCAGGTGTGGTCCGCAACTGGGTGGTCTTCAGCGGGCAAGATCCAATCTCCGGCCCAGATGCAGGGACCCTGGAATGCAACGCGCAAGCTGTAACAGAGCTGTCAAGAACCTGGTGCTTCTGAGCAGAAACTTACCTTTGCTCAAGCTTCCAGGAAAACTGTGAAAACATCCCGTAGCGATCGAAATCCTGTAAAACCAACAGGGGGAAGAAATCGAGTTTTATGCGCAAGCAAATGGAAACAAAGGGAGACTTGCTACGACTTTGCAGCACATAGTCTGAAATGAAAGACTGGGCAAGAAGGCCCTTATGTTGGTGGCGTCTTCGTTTGCTGACGAGTTGTGTGCTTACGCTGCTACAACAAGCTTAGTTGTTCCGTGCCGTTGTTGACACCGTTCTGATGCTGTGAGGTTTGGAGATCAAAGAGCTGCTTGGAAGGCTACACAAACAAAAGCCACATGTATTATGAATCATGTTTTAAATGCCGCAATATTGATCAGCAAGTTGTGCCATAGCTCCAAAACCTTCAATAAGAGATCTTCAGGCACAGGCTTCTTCATGGTGAGCTCGGACCGCCAGATCGCGGTTCTCGCCATGAAGCAGAGACTTTCGGCACCTGCTTCTCGCGTGGCTCCCCAATAGCACCCTCGAACTGGTGCATTTGAGTGTTTCTCAATACGGACTTCGGACCCCACTTTGCTACATACATTATATATTCTATACATATTCTGGGGGGTCATATTTTGTTGAGGGCATCCTTTTTTGGGCTTACACAAATTTCCAGCGGGTCTTCCCCCCCAACAAAAGAACCACCGGCCCTCGACGCCAAATTCTTCCTCGCTCCGGCTCCAGGTGTCCGCGCCCTCAGAAAGGAGCAGCTGGAATTCGAGATCCCCGTGGGGCAAACGCTGGCGGTCTCTGGGCCTTGCTGCAGCGCGTACCTGGCGAGTCAACTTCGATCGGTCGAGCGACGAAAAAAAAAAAAAAAAACACGAGCGGGGATGGCCGTACGCCATATGTTCTTGTGTTTGCTTTTGTTTTGTGCAGATTGAGGAGGAAACTCAAATGGGGGCACCACATTCGATTCTCGATGGTCTGTTCCCGCTTTCGTCATGTGCAGTCATGATTTTTGGATGGATTCCCGTTCTTTCACCCTTTAAATCCAACAAAGGCATCCGAAATCCATTTTGAGAAACTCCCATACTGTGGACGGATCCCCAAAATGGCTTCGGTGTTCCTGTTGGTTTGCCTTCAACCCATGCAAAAACAATACTGCCAACTCAAATACTTCATTTTCCCTTCATCCCGTGTCCTGCAAAACCATATCATTGCTATTTTGATTATTTCCTTATCGGAATTAGACCCTCTTACTACTCCAATACCAACTCAAGAAAAAACCAGCCATACCCAGAAAGGGGTCCGTCTGTCCGACTGCCTCCAGGTGATGTGCCAGTTGGAGGTAAGGGCCGTGGTGTTGAAGTCTGGCGTCACGTTCAAGTCCAAGGCCTTGGGTGAGCGGCGCTCAGCGCAAACTCACTTCCCAGGGAAAGGCGAAAGCCCATCTTTGGGTTCCATTCCTATCCTTACTAAACACGGTAGTAGAACGAGATACTAAAATAGCCACCGAAAGCTAACGTGAATGGTCCAACCACACAATGCATGCCGTATATGTAAGCAATGGACCCATTTGAAGGGTAACAATGAGTCAATATTGCACACACACACACGGAGTGTTTGGTGTTGGAGTGGCAAGTATCGTCCCTCGAATTGGTGGTTTGCTTAGGTCTGCAGCCCACACCCGTGCGCTACGACTTGATTGCACCAAGGTCACTGGTCAAAACCGCGGGTTGCAAGGCGCAGTCAACGGGACTTTGGTCAGTTTCCAAAATCCGAGGCGGGGTTCCAAAACCACCCGGGTGAAATGCTGGGTGGCAAAGTTTAATCGTGGAACCTGACAAGGGAACTAGCCTTGTAGTACCCCTCTCTGTCAGGTTCCATGTTGATTGGTGGGACGGTAATAGAACCGGTTAATTCGTCTGGGGCCAACATCATTGGAGTTTCTCAAAATTAGTTTTGGTGCCGAGTTCAGGTGTTTGAGGCTTGGACACCCAGCCCCTACACAAAGACACGTCAAACAGTTCCCACCTGGAGTCTCCATGACCCTTCAAAAATGGGCTAATGACCCCACTATTTTGGGTAATGACCAACCGTTTTTTAAGGGTCAGAAGGAGACTCCAGGCAGATTTAAAAGCAAGCACAAGTGCTCAAGTGTTGAGGACAAGGGTTTCACAATTTGATCACCAGGCCCACCTTTGTCGAGTAGGGTCCTGGCGCTTGGGTGCCAGAACCCGGAACCGGTTCCCCGTACCTCAAACGCCTCAAAGCTACAATTTGTTGAGGCCCCACATGGTGGACAAACAAGATTTCCTGACTCCGTTCCATCTTTCTTCTGCTCTAGTTGCGGATTCAGCGACTTTTTTTTTTGGGGGGGGGGATTCCTCGGATGAGTATGGTTGGATTGTTCTCCAAGGCGGTAGCAAGAGGGGTGTGGGTGGGTCTTTGTTTGAGGCCACCCTTTGTTTGTGGCTCTAAAGGAAAACCAGATCGATAATCAGTATTTTGGGGTCCACTAAAACAAGACAAATCCTTAATTCCCTCTCATGGCATGTCAGGGAGCTGCTTCTCCTGAGAAGGGACCCTCTAGGATGGCAGGAGAAAAAAAATGAGCCGTAAGCATCCTCGCAAGCATGTCTTCCATTTGCTCAAGACCCTTGAACAACATGCATGTATTTCTAGTAGTGATAGAGTCCCTTTTAAACACAATGAGAAAAACATATATATATATATATATATCTTAAGCAAATGGAAAATGTCTGAAAGATGTTAAACAATACAGTACCTTACTTAATGTCCTTTAAAAGAAACTGGGCGTCGTTGTTCAATCAACGCTTGCCCAAACATCCTAAGACAACACACAACGGTGCCAAATAAACCAAGCAAATGTGAGGGTTCTCACAAAAAGCCCACTTTCAGGAAACCCAGATTCAACAAACATGAAAACCCGTAAGCTGACTTTTGCCCAAACCTCGCTCCCTCCATTCAGCCCTCTCAGGGCTGAACCCTGAGGCCCACATATGATGAGCTCCACTGGAAGGTGTCATTGGTGTCATTTTCCGACCTGAAGCAAGCAGACCTGTCGCTAAGCAGAACACAGAACACCCCTCCAAATGAATACGTGTGTGAACTCACTTCCTGAGCGGCCAACGAAAGTCAGCACTTTCTGCCTGACACTAAAATCATCTTCCCGAAACGTGTACATTCCAGGTCATTAGGGAGTATCAGCTTCCCTCTAATTGGTGGTTTGGATTGGTGGCTTGGTTGTTAAGGGGTGGTTTCCCATTTGGCCTCTGCAAGAACCAGGGGTTCAAATCCCCAAACCACCCATCCAAACCAGCAATTGAGTGTTCCCTGAATAAACGCAAAAAAAAACATGCGTAGGCTTCCGAAGGGTCCCGTGGTACTTGCGATTGGCTCAGGTGGGAGATGGGGGCAACGTATGTCCTGCTCCATGTGGGCTTCCTTTGACTTCCCACTGCAAAACAAAACACGGACAGATCCTGACAAGTTTCAGGCAAACGCGGTGGAGTGGTGCCTGAAGATTGGGGCCCTATTTATCCAGAAGGGGTGCTCGGTCTCTATTTATATACGTTCATTCAATGTGTGCCCAGTCACAAGTATGCTCGAAGGAAGGTTTTCGAATTGAATTGAGTACTTGTGAGAGAGTGAAATGTAAAAATCCACCCTCAGGGCACGCTTTTTCCCCTGTGTTATCAGGCAGGATCCAAACAAGGCTCTTTAAGAGCTTGACGGGAAGCTCTATACTTGGAAGTTCGGCCAAGTTTCTGATCAAGTAGTGGTTCACAATGTGGGTTTTAGCCTGCTACGAGGTTCCTTGGGGGACGAACAAGCAGCTTCTAACCTATAACCTGGGTTACTAACTTACTATAGATGCGAATCGAGAGCCCAAACCGGGGGTGACTGCACCAAAATCGAAAGGACGATTCAAATTGATTCTTTGGTAGGCAACCCCGGCCATTCTCCTCTTGGTTTTGAAAGGGTGGTTTTCCCTTGGTTACCTGCCTCTACCACGTAAATGGATCCACTTAAACGTTCAAACCGTTAATGGAACCTGACGCTTCGGGGCCCTCTTAACGGGACCAACCTGCTGGGTTCCATGGCAATGTGCAGAGTTGCAATCTACCGGTGGTGTCCATTGAAACTGCCCACGTTTGGAGGTTCCAAACAGAGAAATGGAGGAACCCTGAAAAAAGGCAGACAAAAGGGGCTGGTGACCAAGCCGCTGAAGTTGTTGCTTTTGGGTTGCCGGAGGATTCAGTTGCCGGCCACATGGTTGGCTTCATATTTCACCGCTATTGTGTTGCCGTTCAGGAGTAGCTCAATCCGCTTGGTTGCTATTCTTTTCATGAGAATAGGATCGAGAACCCTAAAAACCGGCTCCGTGACATGGGGGCGCGGCAGCGAGGCGTTGCGTGCCTCCAAATATTGCCCGTACCTCGGAGGTTCGACCTTTGAACATGGGGCCACCGTCCAATTGGCTGTGGATACACAAAATCCATTTCACCACCATGAAATGAAACCATGGTTGAAACCATGGTTGGTATTTCCAGGAATCATCCCTCCATGGTTTCTTAGGTGGTGCAGAATTCCGTCCATCCACAGATGAGCCCACTGCAGGTTGGTCCCCCCCTTCAAATGCTGCATGTGTCCAAACAATGTGTAACCCTTCTTGGTTTGTTAACCACACAGAACCGCACAGACAGGCCTTGGAAGTTAAGAGCGTCGGTGGGTAGCTTCAGCCAATGCCGGGATCAGGGATATCTACTCAGACGGGAGTAAAAGAGTAGGTGGAAGGAACCTGAAGCTCAGGCCAGTGGCACACGGAATCCAGAAACTGGCTTCAACCTTCATCTCAAGAAGCTTCATGCTCTCCATTGGCACGGTCTTATCCTCGTACTTGGCCGGGATTGTTAACTTCAATTTTTCAGTCAGGACCGCCTTGATTATGTAATTCTTCTTGTTGTACTTATCTTTGTGCTTAGTCGCGAGAAGCATCACCTCTTGCCCGACAACAAAGGTGGACTTTGGCAACTCAGAGCTGGCCGGAGCTAGCTGGCTTTGCGACCACCTCAGCATCTGCCGTCTTCACTTGATCCGCAGAGTACGTTCTCGCAATGAAAATGTGTTCAGTGTCTCGAGGCTTCCGTCAAGTATTCTCAGCCAACCTCTGTAAGCCAAAACGTCCACCCTCTGGCCCAGAGCTCCAAATATATATACATATATATATATATCAACCTGCTAGGGAAACCAGTCAAGTACATACAACAACTGTGTTAAAGGCTTCCATAAAAGGCTGCCAATCCCACCAACCTCAAGTGCCAAGGAAAGGAATCTACGGAACCTCTTGTGGTCCACATCGGGGTGCTTCAAACAACTTGTTCTGGTTCTGCTTCAGATTTAGTAAAAAAAACTTTAAGAGGAGACACCAGAACAAGGGATCAAACAGGATTGCTTGAACCTGCCTGTGAAAGTTGTGTCAAATCGAAGACTCCATGGCCAAGTCTTTCTTCAAGTGGCCGCATGAGTTTGCCACTAAAGTTCCCTCCTAAGTCACAAGATACAGGGAAACAACCTGGAAACAGCCAAAGTACAAGACATAGCTTTAACTTTGAGACTTTGACACCCCCTAGAATCCAGAAACAACTGGGTGTTCTCTATGGTGTCCGTCTCAATCCAGAAAAAAACAACCTGTGTTTGCATCTTGTTCTGAGATACCCTGATTGCTTTTTGGGGCGGTAAGGACAATTCCATCTGTTTCTTGAGGGTACCTGCTTTTCTTTTTGGCGGTAAGGACAGTTCCATGAAAGCCGACTTTTTGAGGTTCCCCCATTTGCAGACCCACCCGGCGGACGTCGAGGCATTGTCCGGCAAGACGAAGCGCCCAGCTAATGCTGCCTGTCGGGTCTAGGCAAATGGAGACTCCACTTGAAGGGGCGATCGGGCAATTAGTAAGTGGTTAGGAAGCCTGGTTATAACCCATTTAGGAGACTTATGACCATGGTAAGTGGGTTAGAACCCTGGTTATTCCCCACTTACTAATCGCAATGCCCTTTAAGCAGGTACCATTCTCAACCTGGAAATAATGGAACTGCCCCACCTCAGCTATGCTGGGCTGTCGGTTTTCAGATCCCTTGCTAAAAGTTTCACCACACCCAACCACTAAACGAAACAAAACAAAAACGAAAAATGCTAAAAAGCTAGGGGGATGGCTGGGAGCCACCAAGTATGGAGGATCTTCATTACAGGGGTTTTACCCTTGAAGGAGATTGTTCCATCTTCCTTCCAACAATCATGGAAGTGACCAGGGGGCTTACCCAGCAGCAAAGTAGATGGCGCACTTCTCTGTATGCGGTCAATAATGTGAAGGGGATTTACCAAACCGAAATGGGGGGGAACTGTGCTATCTACTTTCACCCATCCGAAGGACGCTCGCCTTCCAACGCCCTAACCAACCCATCAACTATGCCGGCACGTGGACGTCAAACCCTCTGGAACCAAACAATTGCAACAAATACGTTGGGGAAACGGGAACCCCCGATCTAAGTACAACCCTTGCTTCATTTTGATCCCGGGGGTGTGCAATTCCTTTCTGAGCAATTCACAGGCCTTCGCAGGGAACTATCAACTTGGCTGGAAATATGACCCCAACAAAAAGACACAGCTATTGCCAGGTTAGTGGAAAGCAAAAGGGACCCCAAAAAAGCAACAAAAAAGCAACAAGGGGAGCTAATTGCAAAGCTAAAATCGGATGGGTTCCACTCAGAGCAATGAGGACTCCACTGCTGTGTGCCCCATCCCTGCCCCACTGCAGTGGAACTCCATGGGCATTTTTTAGGGTTCAAAGCCAAAGCCCTGCACACCAGGCAGAAGGGCATCGCCCCATCGGGTGCCTGAGTGAATAACAATCAATCGTTGCCATGGTTCATGGGATGCAAGCAATGTGTCAAGATCACAGCATGGCAATGTTCTCAGCACGTGAAACCAATGTCTGTTCATGACGTGCTTAGGTCTGTGCATGAACATGGCAACTAACCCGCAAAACAATTGAACGACCAATCGAAGAAGTATCCAAAACAGTTTGCTCCAAATACACACACACACACACACGAACAGACTGCCCAAATGGCTTCGCGAATGAGGAAGCCAAACTCACTTCCGGGGTGGATTGGTTAAATGAAGTCCCATCGTTTGTTTGTCGCTAAAAAGGATCAAGCCCCAAAACGGTCCAACAGGGATCCTTACATTATACACCTAAACATTGCAACTTGTAAATGGTGGTTTCCACCTTTATTTTGGTGTTGAAAACGCAACATTGCCTTGTAAGTGTAAGTGGTGGTTTCCCTTTGTGTTGGTGTTGAAAAAACAACATGTTTCAAATGGTGACGCCAAATGAATTTCTTTTAAGGAGCCCTGTCCAAGTTGGGCCTCGGGAAGTGAGCCATAACGTTGACCCATTAATAAACCCGTCCGAATTTTTCAGGGTGTGCCCTCCAAAAGTGGTCTGAGCCCAACCACTAAAAGGGAACGCCCCGAATCAACATCAACCATGGAAAGACCCATGGGGAAAAAAAAAATCATTTCCAGTAGTGATAAATTCCTTTTAAAGCCAACAAGGGGAAGAAAACACATATTCAGTTCAGCAAATGGAAGTAAAGGCGACATATCTCTGCGACCAAATCCGTCTCGTTCACCGGCCGTTTCCTGCCTGAAGCATGGCCTCCTCCAATGACTCGTTCACCTGCAGCCTCGTCACCTGACCAAGGCGGGAGTCGAATCAAGCAGTGGACTTAACACAAATACCGCAAGAAACCCGTTTTCCATTTTGGGGCGTGCCCCAGACTTAGAACCCCCCACCAAAAAAAAAAGTACCTTGAGCCTCCTTCTGACCCTTTAAAAAGGGTAAATGACCCCTTTGTTTTGGATAATGACCCCATTTTTAAGGGATGGGTTCAAATCCAAATCGTACCCCCAGTGAACATCCCAATGCCCACTACAATAGACTAAAATGGGTGGTGCACCTATCCCAAAATGGTACCATTGGTTTTGACCCACAGCCACATAACAATATACAAAACACAACGACACAAAACAAGCACGAGCCATAGTTGGCTCAACCGGACAACTTGAATCCAGCCCTGTTTTGGGGCTCCAATTTTGTTTCAGACACGCTCAAATAGAGCCAGGTGATCCCAGGCAAGCCACTGTAGTAGCTAGCCAGCAATTCAGCAGAGTTTTTTTGGGTACTTGAAAAGGGGATTTCCGCAAAGCCTACGCGAGCCTACGCGAGCTGCATTTTGCAGGGTTTCAGGCTACAAAAAAAACTCTGCTCAATTGCCCTTTTGGTTTTGAAGGGTGGCAAGCCCTTGGCTCCATACTATACAGGTAAATGGCTCCACTGTTTTGTGGGCGATCGGGTACGTCAAGGTAAGTCGGTAACAACCATGGTGAGATAGAAGGCAAAAGCGATGCTTAGAAGGCTCCGTTCAGTGGATGATAACCAGGCTTACCAACCACTTGCCTGACGTACCGAATCGATCGCCCCTTTAAGCACAACAAAACAAACGTGAGCCATAGCTGTTGGAGAAGCGCGCCAAAGGCAGCACTACCATTCCACCTTGTTTTTACGAATCTGTATATCCTCACACGTATCCCAGTTTCCATTTCTCGTGGATCCCACAAGTCAGCTTTACTGTTGGTTTGGATTAGTAGTTTGGTGGTTTGGTGGTTGGGGGGGTGGCTTCCCATCTACCCTCCACGAATCTCAAACCACCAATCCACTAAATGCACGGTGCCTGAACAAGGGTGGTTTTCCAGTTGAAATTGACAGGCGCAAATCCAACCAGCTGTTGACTTTCTAGGTGAGGAGTTCCCTTGGTCACCGGGGCCCAAACCCCTGCATATTTCTTCTGTTTTGGTACAGGGATTGGGCAAAGCATTCTGCAACAAGTGACTTGAGGGACAAACATCCATCCCCAAAACTTTTCTGTGCATCAAGGAGCAAGGCTTCTACTCTTACTTTCTGTTTTGAAGCGTGACCCCAGTGAAGTGTCGGGAAAGCAGGGAGCCCGATTTTGGGGGCGACAGGCGGTGCGAATCGAACCCAAAGGTTGCACACGGGTCTCTGTCTGGAGGGTGGTTTGAGGCTCCCTTTTGGGAACCACGCATCCGGATTCGTGCTACTCCCCAGACTAAACATTACCCACAAAACCGTCAGAGGAAACTTCTTGGAAGGGCACCTCCTTTAAGGAGCACATGTGAATTTGCAGAGGTACCCCCTACTCCAGGGTAACCACCAAAACAGAGAAGTTTGTCCTGGAAAAAAAACATGTTGCCTCCCCAAACGGTACTTGGAGCAGCACGACTCGTCATCCGTTTTTTTTTGAGGATGGCTTGTGGTTTGGCAGAGGTGTCCTTTGCAACCTGCAGGTGGTGGGTGCCACCTGGGATTGGTGGTTTATCCCATGCTTCATCCATCCCAGGAGCAAAGTTGACTTTGTCCATCCACAGGGTACAGAAAACAAGGGTCTGACATTTTTAGCACAAACATCCCGCTCGCTGTTGGTCTCCTTTCGGGAACGTGGAGATTTGCGGACTATGTAACCCAGACCCCTAGTGCCCATGGGAAAAAAGACGTGCACTCCTCTTTTGTGTTGGTTGACTTTGAAGGTGCCCCCCCTGCAAGACCGGAGATCGCCCACTGGGAATCGGATTCCCAGAGCTGAGGTCTGGAAACATCACTGACCTCCGGGGAAAAAAGATGGGCCCCGGACTGTGGATAGCTGCGAAATCCATTTCGCACCTTGGAAAGCATGGAATGACTCGATTCCCTCTTTCAAGCAATTTGCGAAGGAATTTCGTCGGTGTGGGAAGCGACATCTGCCGGCTGCCTCCTCGTGGTAGGGCGTCAAAGGAACGTGCGCGGCCACCTCGATGCCGGCGACATTGGCTTCCTGAACCTGGCTGGGTCGGTGGGTCAGTGGGTCGGTGGGTCGGTAGGTCGGTGGGTCGGTGGGTTGGTGGGTCGGTGGGTCGGTGGGTCGGTGGGTAGGTGGGTCGGTGGGTCGGTCGGTCGGTTGGGTGGGTGGGTGGGTTGGTTGGTTGGTTGGTTGGTTGGTTGGTTGGTGGGTCGGTGGGTCGGTGGGTCGGTTGGTTCATTCTTCGACAAGTTTGTAAGTTGTTAGTAGTATCCTAAGTCTAAGACTCGCTTATAGTTCACCTATAAGTGGAGTTGACCTTGCTATTGGTAGGTTCTCACTCAGGTGGCCAACAACTTACCAACGTGTCCACATGCCCAAGTAGATGTCTCGCTTGGAACTGATTTCTTGGAAGCCAGGGTCATGGCGGGCAGACATTTGACACGGGTGGCCCCATTGGATTTCAGGTGGCCAAGCTATGCTTTCTGGTTGGCTTACTGGCAAGAAGGAATCAGCTCCTCTTGCCCACAGCACACAAACAACCCGGACAGGGCAAAAAAGACAATGTCCCTCCCCTACCCCCGGATGGTGGACACAGAGTCTATGTTGCAGCCCTTTTGTTTAGGGTGTTGTTTTTGTTGAGTCTGCAACATAGACTCTAACATGCTTCGCTGAGAATGCCCTTCAAGGGGCGTCCGAATTTTCTGAGAATCGTACATTCGAGGACCCCCACCAATCCAAAACGGGATCCCACGAGTGCTGAACACTTGGGCTGCGCCCGCTTTCACCCGAGCTGGTTGAACAAACAGGGGGCGCCCTGGTTCGGGGAACCCAAAAAAAACACACAAAGAAGGCCAGGTGGCGCATCTGGCGGTTGCGCCTTGCGCCCGTTGTGTGGCCCATTCAGGAAAAACATGTTTCTTTCGGGCGTGTTCAAGTAGAGAACCCCCTTTTGGCCTTCCCTTTAAGCCAAGTTGATAAGAGGTCGACAAGCCACAGACTCAGTTTGTTCTCGGGACATAAACCAGATCCTTGCCCAGACTTCCTTAGGAGAGTTGCTCGACCAAATGCTCATGAACTTCTTCACCCGATCCCCCATAATGTGTCATCCGTGGGACACAACTCCCCTGGAGAAGAGTGGTTTCTAAAAAGAACGCTGAGGGAAGAGAACAGGGCTGTGGGAAATGGCATCCACTTCTGTGATACAACAAAAAGGTCCCCCAAAGACATCCCACAACCCTGGAAGAGAACCTTCGATTCGCCAAATCAGTTGCTAACGAAAGCTACAAGCGTGTTATTGGCTTACACCCCAGGCGGCCAACCACGTACTGGCCGAGAATCCAAGTAGAAACCGGTCTGCCATTTCTCCCCCAAACCAGCCTGACTTGGATGCCTGGAGTACCCCAAAGCATAGATCATTTTTAGTCTACCGTAAAGCATTAAAAAATAGTTTTCTCACTTCCTCAGTGGACCAGCCCAAAAGGTCCAAACTTGCCATCCAAGAGCTATCCAAGAACTTAGGGAGTTATTCTTGGGGGAGACCCGAGTTGAGGGGGGGGGGTGATGAATCCAGCCCGTGACGCACCACATCTATCCATCTCACCTCCTCAGGGGGATGGCAAGGGCAAAATCGCAGCAGCCCGTTGGCTGAGGCGCTGCAACCTGGGTATGGCATTGATTCTTAAGAGCTGACTGTTTTGAAGGTAAACCCATCCCCAGAGAAGGACAACAAGGACCTGCGTAAATATGTCCCCCTAGAGTTCACCTTGTTATTAGTGGATAAGAATGCAAGTGGCTAACCACTTCCTAACTTGGCCGAACATCCACGTGATTGTCATAAGCTGGCTGTTTTTGGAGGTAAACCCAACCCCAAAGAAGCGAGCAAGATTGCCGCTGGATGTCTGGAATGCTTGAGGCAATTGTTGGGTGTCAAGCGGTCATATTAGCGGTATGTCTTTTGAGAGTACCCTAAATATAGGGTACTTTACAGCGTCGAGGAAGCCAATTCGCCAATTGTTTTGCGGGTCCCCCCCTATTGTGAAATTAGTTCAACCGAAAGGGGCTGGAGTGAATCTGCGGATTTGTTCCCCAAAAGGGGGCTGCCAAAACATCAATAAGGGTAAACATGCTGAATTATTCTAGGATCCTGTTTGATAGAAAAGTGACCTTGGCGGGGAGCCGTTGCCAATCATTGGAAGCGCGCAGAGTTCTCACTTTGCCTCCGCCCATTTTGTTGATGTCAATTTGAGATACATTTGCAAGTGACAATGTTCCTTCCACACAAACAGAGGAAAGCATCAATCACCACAGGAAAGCAACCAAAGCCTAGATCTGCCCTCATGCGACCAATGGTCGACCGACTGGGCCAATTCCCCAGGAGGTTCTGAGACGCATCCCTTTCAAACCGGCACCAGGTGTCCTTTTAGCCGGAAACCCCTGGCTTTCCTGGGTAAATGGGGCATAAAAAACCAATCCCAAGCAGTGGAACTATTTCGAAAAACCAACCAATCAAAAGAACACCTGTGGCACTGTCGATACCTGAAACTGGAGAAATCGAAAGTGTAGGATCTGCAAAGGGTCCCGTGGTATACTTTGATGACGTTTTAGTTTAAGCCAGAGTTGATACATACCTATTACATGTGCATAGTTGGGACCCGTCAACCATTCAAATGACCCTCGAACAATTCAATGTCGACCCTGAGTCATCAAACTTCTGGATGAATCGAAGAATGCTGCCCCCCCAAAAGTGAAGGATCCCCTCTTAAAAGGGAGGCGTCATACCAGTCAGCCAAGGATTATGAATTCCAGGGTTCACATTACAAAAAAGAACCACCTTTCGAAACAAACACGGGGGGGAAAAAGAAACACGGAAACATGGCAAGCACAGGTCAAATGCCGCATGTCTGAGATCCGAACTTCTGCGCTCCCCCGCGTGGCCGAAGACCTCGCGTCGTCAAGTTGGGACGGTGTCATTTGTCCCCATTTGTTTGTGATATGTTAACTTGGGTGTTCGGCCACGGTAGTAAGCGGTTAGCCACCTGGGTTACCCACAAATGACTGGGTCAACTCCATGATAAGCGGGCTAACCACTTGGCCAAACATCCAAGTACTAAAACCTGAAAACAAAAAACATTGAGCCCCCAGGATCATGGTGAGCTAGTTCTATCCTGGATCCGGTGGGTTCCTTATAGCCGTAAAACAAAAAAATGTGGTGGTGCTTCCCCTACGCAGGTTTCGATGGTGTCCCCCCCTCACCCCACGGCCATGAACAAAAAACAGTGAGCAATGCCATTTTAAGCGGGACCCCGAGTAAGGCAGAAGTTCGCTCGTGCCTGGGTTCTCATTGCTGGGCAACCGAACTTGAACTCTTTCTGCTCCAGATACTAAATTTACCCAAGCTGCGATGCCACAAATCTTGGAAGTGTCATTTTGACCTGCCCCGCAGGCCTTTCATAGCAATGATGCCGGTGCCAACACTTCCATCGCGTCCGGTCTTGATCGCCAGCTACGTTCTTCGGCTGGAAATAACAATGGCCGCCGGAGTCCCCCTTTGGCATTGGTGTTTGAACCTGCTCGAAGGGGATCGAACCAATTGAAGGTCTCCGAGAAATGTCTATCCTCCCAGAGGGTCCAAGTACGTATGATCATGAGGGATGTACTTCGACCCATGTGCGCCCCGCAAGTAGTATCCTTGAATGGTCGTCGGAGATAGCCCCCACATGATTGTAAGTCCCTATATCTCCCCCACAGAAACACCACCCCACCAAAGGGAACCCCGCCTTAAACCACAAGGTAACGTTCAAACAGGCAAAGGGAAACAAAGGCCCTCCCAAAGGAAGCTTTTTCTCGTGATTTCTTCTTGGTTTCCACTTACACCAAAACCAAGGCAGGCATGTTTCCTGCAAACGGACCCCGGTTTCCCCGCATCCCAAAAAAAGAAGCCTGCCAACGGACCCCGGTTTCCCAGCACGGGGTTCTGATTGAAGCCAACGGGGCCCCGGGCGCACAGCCCAAGGCAATCGTCACAGCAAGAGCTGCCGCCCAGGCAAATCCCAGGCCTCACCGAAACGATTTGACATCCGGAGCTGCCGGTTCACCCATTGATCTCTAGTTCTGCCATCAAGGAAATGGCTCGCATGATGCACGAGCCCGTGGCTTCCATTTTGTATGGTGTCCTTTTCTTTTCCCTGACTAAACCCGAAACAGGTACCCTAGGAGACACGCCAACATCACTGAAATGGGAGTTTCTCAGCAAATGTTGAAAAGCTCCTTTTGGATGGTATTTGAGGAAACAAAGCGCAACCCCATCATTATTGGGCGGGGGGGGGGGGAGGCGGGGCAATTCCTATGTTGAGAAACACTCAAATGAACTTGCGCTAGTGGCAGTTAGGCAAGGGGAAATGGAATATGTATATATATATATATATATGACCCTTGTGTGCCATGGTTCAATTTATGAAGGCATCGGACTCGTTACAGACTTGCCTTGAAGTCGTTTTAAGCTGTGTTTTTTCCCAGTCTTTTTGCCGCCTCAATAGATGTCGCGGTGTGAGCAGTCTACTTTCTGACTGCCATGTGGGTCCCTGCTACGATGGCGGGAGCCTGCGAAAAGCTTACGTAGGGTCGGCTTTGTCACAGCTAGTCGGGCCCCGTCACTGGCAAGAAACTCAAAGTTTTGCACACCGGTCACTCTCACAGCTGACAAGGTCAGCTCCGGGATCAGTATTGCTTGGCTTTCTCCAAACTATCTCGTTGTCATCGTTGATAAATTGGGGGGCACCATCTTGTTTCATAGCAACATCTCTACGTTTTATGGTATTCCGACCGCATAAATACATAATCATCTGTTGGACAATTGGTCGGTCGCGCAAAAAGCGGCTGTATATCCCAAGAAACCCCCAGGAGAAGTGGTTTGGGGGCAGTGGCAACCGTACAGAAGAGCCGGGCAGTCAAGGATGTGGGGTTGATCAAAAGCATGGAACCATTGAACAACTAGTAGAAATACTACATTTACCATCAAATGGGAAAAGTTACGCATGGTCATTTGTGTGCCAGGAATACTGTTCAACCCCCATCTGGGTATACTCTAATAAAAATTAACATGGAACCCAAAAAGGGGTTCCCCCAAAAAAGGAGATTCCTCTCTAAAGCTGACGGTTGTCTGCGTTCCATGTTAATCTGCAGGGGTATAAATAGTAATTTTGAGGGTACTGGGAGTTGCTGGAAAGGGACAACAAAGGCTCAAACACTATTTGTTGGGATTCCCCTATTCTGAGAGACATCCAAACAAGAGCGATGGAAACTATGCTTCTTCTGGCCACGTGCCCAGCCAACGACTTTGACATTTCCTGGTGGTAATGTAAGCGTACCCAATGTCTTTAATGTCTCTGACTGCAGATGACGGTAAATATTGACCGTTGCTCACTTCCTCAGCCAGCCAGTGTATTAGGGAAATGAGTTGCTTCGAAGAAACAGGCTCCGACAATGTGTTGGTGTACAGTCCAACAGGCTCCGAAACCCAACCCAAAAAGCAGAAATCGATGTCCCCAGTCCTGCGTTTTTGCAAGAAATGAAGATGCAGGTACGCAGGAATGGTTATGAAACAAAATGACTCCTGGCTATCCAAGTTTTTTCCGGAAGCCCCGAGGTGTTTTATTTGACCTTTGTCTCGGGCGCCCAGCGAGCTGGCGAACGAGTAGTTCGCGAAGTCCAGGCATGCACCTCCCTGGCAGACGGAAACCGTTGGATTCGTGCCTTTGGAATTGGCAACCTGAAGGTGATGCCCCAAAGCCGTTCAATAAAACACATATGTGTCGAAACTGGTTTGGAGTCGCACACCTTTTGTGGAAGTCACCTGTTCTTCCCTCTGTTGGCCCTCGTCTAGTACGCTTTTAGTACTCTTTTTGAATATCGTACAGGGGTGGATCTACAAGAGCCACATCCAAACCGTTTTCTAGAACACATATCAACTGGCCCAACTTGGATGTTCAACCAACGTCAGTAGGTAGGCTATAACCATGCTTATAAGGGGACCTACCTCAGATATCCCCAATTCTATCCTCGCTTGAAACCTACTTAGTTGGTTGGACAGGATTCAGCCCCTTCCTTCCGCACTGCTTCGACTTACCAGTATAGTAAGTAGGTAGCCAAAGGAAACCATCATGTAAAGCGCGGAGGTAAACAAAAAAAAGAGAGCTACCTACTCTAATGGTAATCGGAAGCACCGGGTTCAAACAATAATAATTGCAATCAAGGCAACCCAATTTCGACGAAAATCGGATTTTTGGCGAAATATGAACCCAGCCGTTGTCTTTGTGGAGTTTCAATCCCAGGGTGGGGTGCGTTCGGGTGGCCCCTTTTCACACGGGCAGGGAAACCAAAGGAGCCCACCTAAGTCTTGGCACCTGGCACCCGGAGATCCCCACATTTGCGGGCGCAGAGCGTCTTTTTTTCTAAATGAAAACATGCTGATGGGCCAGAACCAAGTCTTCAAAGCTTGTCTGGGCTGTCAGTTTTCAGATCACCTGCTAAGAGTTTGGCCTTACTCAAGCTTGGTTACTCAAAGCTTATAGTGGATATATGAACCCGCCGGTTTGGTGATCAAAGTATTTTCCTTGTTATATCATGTTGGCCGTTTGAATCTGAGACTAGGGATTCCACAACTCTGGAAAGTTCTGGGAGTCCCATCAACTGCCCGAGCCGAGACCCAAACGTAGCATCCCTGCAGCTAGCCAGGGCAGCAGGATGTACAACATAAGGACTACCTGCAAATCTGCTGTAGCGAACAGATCAGGGAAAGGTATCGGTAACACAATCGATTGTAGCTCGCCGGGTCGTGGCACGGTTGCTTCAAAGGTGAGGTTGGCCGGGCATGTCATGGCCCTAGCCACAAAACACACTGCCCCACACCCCGTTCTGGTCCATGTGGGTCTTCTCCAAGGGGGGTTGTTTTGGGGGGATGGTGTGTTTGGGGGTTGTTGTGTCCCCACAGGGGTCGCCCACCAACGATCCGAGAGGCTAACAACTGATTGCTCTCCACGCAGCCCCCTCCCAACCCCCCCACCCACCCCACCACCCCCCCCCCAACCCACCCCACCCACCCCACCCCCCCCCCCCCACAACCCACCCCACCCCCCCACCACCCCACCCCCCCAACCCACCACCCCACCCACCCACCCCACCCCACCCCACCCCACCCCACCCCACCCTACCCCACCCCACCCTACCCCACCCCACCCCACCCCACCCCCCAACCCACCCCAGCCCACTTTTGGAGTTTGCCCATCTTTCCAACTGAGTTGCTCCACTGCCTGAGGTCGTGGGTGACAGGGGGTTTCCTCGCGGTTGGTCAAAGTCGGGGCGAGAGAAACTCATGCCATTGGTGCAGCAGTCTGGTTCAAGTACTCCATCTCCTCCTGGGTGTCGATCCTGGCAGCCGCCCCGAGCACTCTTCAAACAAGTCGAGTCATACTCGAACCTGGGGGAGTGCCATCTTTTATTTGCCAATATGCCCTGGAAAACACAAAAGTATGTCCAGTAGAGATAGCTAAACCGACAAGGGGAAAAAACACAAATAGTCTTGAGCAAATGGAAGCTGTTGTCTGAACTGCGTAAGGTCTTTGTTAGACTCGTCCTGGGGCGTCATTTTTTAGACCATCTTCTCTGTACCCGAATCAATGTAAAGAAGGTCTTTGTTAGACTCGTCCTGGGGCGTCATTTTTTAGACCATCTTCTCTGTACCCGAATCAATGTAAAGAACTAAGGCCTTGATCTCCCCGCATAATTTTCTGGTTGGACCTATTCGCTTCCCCGCATTCGCGGGCAACTGGCTCCATTTGTATCTTCGCATTCGAATGTGTCAACAGGCTATAGCCCTCCCTTTCAATACGGCGTTGCTTTCATGGCGAGTTCCCCAACCCAAATAAAGAGTTCATGTATGTGTGTGTATATAGATATTTATATATATATATATATATATATATATGGCACCAGGCCACCTAGGGCCCCTCCCCCCCCCCAACGCCGGGCGCCCAACCCCGAGTCCTGCATCCTCACCCCGCTGCTACGGTCCCCAAACCCCAACCCTAAACCAACCCTACACCCCTGACCCTTAACCCTAACCCGAACCCCCAACCCTAAATCAAGCCTAAACTAAAAACCTAAACTTACCCTAAACCCACCATAAACCAACCCTTAACCAACCCTAAACCCACCCAAAACTAACCCGATATACGGAGTCTGTCATTTTTGGAGGGTACCCCGTGTTGGTTCGCTGTAAAGATCTCCCAAAAGGAACCCCCCCCCATATCCAGAAAAAAACGCAGCCACTGCGACCATGTCCCTTCATTTTTACCTCTTGACCAGGTCGCGGTAGACAAATAATTCCTGGGACCCTTCTTTGGAGTTGACTATTTGCCGTGGGGAACCCACACAAAACGGGTGAAAGGGCGCCACTAAGCAAACCAGATTATATGGCATGGATTGTAAGGGAAAGCGGGAACTTAAAGTTTTCAACCATGCAACTAGCAATGTGTTGGGGTTCGCTGCTTTTAGACACACCCAGCATAAACTAAAGACATCTATAAGTTCAACGAGCAAGTTTGGCTCAAACCAATTTGAACAATGCGTGTATTCGGAAACTGCGAGTCATTTACAACGCCATTCAACGATCCGTATTGAGTTTGTCCAGTGAGGAAATTCCACTCAGCCTGCAAAAACAAATGAGTCACAATCAAAACCTGGTATATGCTCTACCCAAATGGATGTACGGAACTTAAAAGGCGGATATCCGCACCCATGTATGGCTGGGGTGGTCCCTAACCTTTATCAACATCATCTTGTTGGCGCAATAGACAGGGAAAGAGAGAGAATGAACCTGGGACTCCATCAAAAGGAAACGAAACCGGGGACCTCTCCAGACCCATTTCCGATCGAGTGGATTGGAAAAACAAGTCTAAACTTTATGTTTGCCACTGACATGGCCTGTTCAAAAAGTATAAGAACTCAGGGAGTGAGGAGCATTTTCCTCTTTTCGGGCTACACTTGGGAGTAGATAGCACGATTCCTCTCAAGCTAACTCATGCCCTTTATTGGCCAGTATCTCACCCTCTGGCCTCCCTATTCAACGAAGTCACCGATTCTCAGTGCTAGGTTCAAGGGAAACAACCGAATCCACCTACTGACGTTGATAGCCCCGAGGAACTGTTAAAATCTCTCTTCCTGAATGGGTTAAGCAAGTCCAAACTTAATGTCCACGAAAGACCTAAGAAGTGACTCAAGTCCAAGACATAAGGGACTGGGGTGAAGCGCCATTTGTGACTCCAGACAAAGTAGAAAACCGTCCGAATCTCCCAGGCGCTGCCAAGGCTCAGATTCAAGGCGATCTCATCACACTGGTCCCCCCGGGCTGCGCAGACCTCCCAGCCGGAAAGCACTGGGCGGGATGGCAACATAACTCACTTCCTGTGGATTGGCCACCAAAAGTCTGAACTTGTTGTTTACCACTAACCGGGTCCACACCCAAAAAGTGACTACAATCCACAAACTCGTCGGAGTGCTGTGTAGGGGTACTGGAGCTTTATGATTCTGTTTCAGAACATGGCTCCCTCAGGAAGCCTCACACGGGTTCGCTGCATTCCCGCACCAAAAAAGCAAGCAATGTGCTCTGGTCCAATATCCGGCATCTCGTCTTGTCTAAAAGCTAAAGAATAACATTTGGCAGGAACGAGGGATTTCTCGGAGTCTCTTTCACAGTGTGTCTTTTTTTTCGGATTCGGTACTCTTTTTGGGGTTGGCATGTAAACCAAAGGAACACGGATGATGACGCATTTTTGAGACACAACCATGTCTAGTCTATGCACTCCAATAACAAGGAGACCCCAGCGAACCATCGGTGAAACTGGCGGAAATCAAGCAAACACTTGCAGTTTAGATTCTGGTTGCAATTGTGCGATGAGATCAATTCAATCCCAAAGCCGACCGGGTAATATTGTCTGTGTTTTGGACACCCACTTTGGAGTTCCACGTAGCACCAAAACCAAAACAGCCATCTATTTTAGGCCCCCTACATAAAGACGCACAAGAGCTAAAAGCCGCGAATGTCTGTGGCTTTGACTGTCCCTTGCCATTCATCTACACTGGTTCTGATCAGGGTTGTATTTTCCTGGTGGGTACGCCGTTCTTCCAAGCACAAAACCCAGGCTTCGTAGCCCCAAAAAGGTGCCTTACCACTTCACACCCTTTCAGCCCTTCGACTGGATACCGCACTCCCTGGAGGTCTTCAGAAGTTCAATATAAGAACCGTGGTGGGTGGGACAAATCTTGGTTGACGTTGGACGGGGCGCAAAAAGTTAAATTAAATTTTGGCAGCCAAGTGGGGGATTTCAACCACTCAACCACAAGAAGCAAACATGTAAAAAAAAAATAAAAATGCTTCCCCAACACCAATCATGACACTGAGGCTCCCTAAGCACTCGTCAGGAGGTTGGAAAAAAGGCGCCTGGTCGCAGGACTGGGATGAGCTGGTGGCTGCCACCCAGGTATTTGGTGCCTGAGAAGTCGGCCCATCGCCATTTGATTGGAGGCCCTGGGAATCACAGCGGCCTTGTTTGACGCACGGAACGCCCCGTCCAAACAAGGGAAGACCTAAGAAGTTGCAAGAACCAAGCACAGGGATTTCAAGGAACCAAGGGCAGCACTGGAGGTCTGGGGAAGTGAAGGCTTTCGCAAACTGTCCTGCTTCAAGATCATGGGGATGTGTTTCAAAACGCCCAAAGGGGGGGGAACCTTCAACAATGGCGGCTTTCCTTTTTGTTTGGTTACCCCCCATTGCAAAAACGGGTACCTCAACAAAAATACACATACCAATGTCAATGTGTCGTTCTAATGCATGTATACGGGCCACGTCAAAATTAGGATGGTTCACAAGAGAACATGATCGAGACACTCAGGACTCATCTGTTGGATAAACTTAGAACTTGTCTCCCTTCTCACCTTCGCAAATGTCGGGAAAAATGCGTTTACAGGGATTTGCGGGGTCCCCTAGAAGCATACACACCCAAATGAATCCTAGACTGCTCGCAACTTTCACCAAACCTCATAGGTATGTGCTCTGAAGGAAGCCTTTTCGGGAGAAAAAACACATGTTCTGACTTCCGATAGAGATGGGCCAAAGCAAGCAACCGCGCCACAACCTAGTCTTCCCAAAATTTGAGTCCAGGAACCCAGGAGGTGAGCAAACCTAGTCTTCCCATAACTTGAAGTCCAGGAATAGTCTTCCCCAAAATTTGAGTCCAGGAAACCAGGAGGACTAGTCTTCCCATAAATTGAAGTCCAGGAACCCAGGAAGTGAGCGTTGAGGGCCTGCCTACTTCAGCTTTCACCACTCAGGTTCGGGCTGCAGCGCAACTCGAGCTCGTCTTCCACTGAGCCGGGCGATGCGCTAAGTGTCAACAGGTACCGGGTACCGCTTGCTAAGGCATGTCTTGGCCATCTGGGGTACTCCTACCCAGTCACCCTAAAATGCAAAATGGATTTGGAGGGGACCCACTCCAAAAACAAATGGTATGTTTCGACTCTGCTCATATTTGATTAGTCTACCCTACAATAGAAAACGGCTTTGGAAGGAGACCCCAAATCATTGAGCGACACTGAGACAACGAATCCCAAGAAACGAGGCCTTGATCGTGTATGAGTTCGTGCAACCCCAGGAGGTTCGTTAACTTTCGCCCAAATGTGCTGGCATATGCGCGCAATCACTATGGGTGCTTGTTAAAATTAAGGACCCCTCCAGGAGGTTGGTTTCCTTCTGGGTTCTCTTTGAATCATACCAAAGCAGGTTCTAGTTTTCAGAAACACCCGTATTCACGCACCAATCATGAGCCTTTCCCAGCAACATAACGAACATCGCTGGGCACTTGCCTTTCCAACTGGCGATGCCTAAATTGACTGTTCCGTGCGCAGTCAAGTTGTGACCGTAACCTCAGTTAGATTTCACTTGTAACTTGCCCGTTCAATGGAGTTTACCTTTTCATTCTCAGTCAGTTGCTATGGATATCAGAAAAAACTAACAGGTTACTTCAGCTGATTTCGCTTTGGGCAAGTGTCCGTGGTTCAAAGGGAAACCTAGAGGAAAACCCACCAATTATGTGGGTCCCCTTAAACTTGCTATTCGGTGATGGTATTATTGGGATCTGCTTCATTGTTGCTTCGCCTTGGGAAGCCGATAGCTGCCGCATTCAATGGTAACGAACGGTGCGGCCTCTGTGATGGCAAAGACATAGGGCTTTCCCCGGCAAATGCATGGAACATCCAGCTACCACTATAGTAGGTAACCATGGAAAACCATGACGTATGGACTAGGGAGCGCAGTGTGTCTGGGAAATGGCTGGCATAAAATCAAAGGCTGAATGCATACAACCCCCCCGGTGTGAACCCTAGTCTATGAGTTAATTAACCCTTCGTTATGTCTTATTGGGAAATCAGCCCCATGGGTTCACATGTGGACCTCTACAATCAGCCATTGGTAAAGCCCATCTAAACCTAGTGGAACCCATCTATGTCCTTTCCCAAACTCACCTACTTAAAGAGGCGATTGGGTACGTCAGCCAAGTGGCTACCCGCAAAAGACATGGTTGTTAGTCTCCGTTCAGTGGAGTGTAACGAGCCTTACTAACCACTTAGTACCCGATCGCCCCTTTAAGTAAGGACATCGTAGGAGTTTCCAGAACAAACCAGGGTTGTGCGGCCTCTGGGTTGTGAGCAAAAAGGTCGTTGCACCTTTGTAGGTCTGATGAAAAACCGTTCCTTCCAGGGCGATTTGGTCACAACAAAGACGAGCCATGGCTTCATAGTTGTTAAAACCGTTTTTACACCCTCTCAAATTAAATATTCAATCAACGAGAAACGCAAATTTGCAAATGCTCTCAAAAGGGCGTGTATATAATACACGTATACATGTTTGCAGTCCCTGTCTCACAATTCATGAGATTGACCCCGCATGTTGCCAGGTTGATTGCATCTAGCTTCTGGCTGTGAGCACCGAATCCATCTTTTAACCACCCACAGACTTGAGCCCAGTTTCCCTTTGGTGCAAACCCAACCGTCCCTGGGGCCCGGTAGAGCCTCACAGAGCGTTAAGCCGCTTAAGCCATCTGTCTCCCTTCTCTCGCATTCCTCCGAACTCCGGAATGGACCCCGAAACAGGGATCCGGATGCATTATGGTTGGTGTTGAAAAAGCCGGCAACATGTTTCAAATGGTGACGCAAAATTTGGATGTCTTTTCAGGAGCCCTGCTAAAGAGTCGCCAATGTGTTCATCAAGGGTCAATGTCTTGTAGGCCTGTGCGCACTTAGGTATTCGGATATCGGGGGGCCCTCTGCAGCTAGTTCAGCAAATACTGGCTACGTGCTAAATGTCTGGCACCATTTTAGGATCCTGGCCCAACCGTAGATGCTACCGAATATCGCGATTCAGAGTTCAGGACGTTCGGCACAAGGGTTGTTCCAAAGCTGGAGGGTGGGGGGGCCCGCATGTTGGTCGTTCAAGGGGAACTAACATGGAAGCACGTTCGGGTTCCCCTTTTGTCGGAAGCACCCATGTGAAATGCATCTCAGCCTTACTTGCAACCAATGCAAGTCGCCCGACAACGGCCACGTTACGTGGCTGAGAATCAATAAGAGGGATTTAACCTGCGGTCCATGTCCTGGTGGAATTTTGACCCGTAATGTAAACCATGTTTTCAACCATGGAGCAAAGGCATCCATCTGACTGGTTTGGGATGTTTGCGGGTCTGGAACCAGCAGCTTGTCCCCTTTAGCTTTCTTTTGCTCAGTTGCTCAAAGGACGCACAAAGAAGGGGTGAACCTTCTGAGGGTTGACCTGAGGCTATGACTACGCATCAGAAACGATCTGACTAAGAATGGACCAAGATCCGAAAACCAAAAAGCTCGGTTCGCTTTGAGCAAGTGAGTTTGGGGAACTAAACATTCCGGCTGCTATTTGGCAACCAGCGGCTGCAGGAGTACCAAGAACGAACCTACTTGCAATGGTCCCACCCAATACCCACTGTTTGCACACACAAAAATTGGGCCTGCCCAGTTGAACCCACTGTAAGTAATATGGGTGTGTGCTTTGGAGGCTCGGTAACACGCAAACCACAGCCTTTGCTTTTTAAACGTCCCGCAACAAAGAAAGAACCATATGCCGAGTCTTTGAAACCATGGGCAAGCTATTTTCGGTTGCTTTCTGCTCCCCTGCTAAAAGTTTAACTTTTAGTGGTTTAATGGAAATCCCACTAGTTGGCAAAAAGTTAAAGTCCTAACATCCCTTGGCAAAATGCACCAAAGCATTCTTAAGCAAATGGAGGACAGTTTTGGGCGCTCCGACACTTACCCATCCCTGGCTCAGACAGTCAGACAGTCTGGGCTTCCCCACCCAGGTCTGCCACGCTGGTGTCTTGGTGGAGTTTTCCTGCGGAAGAGAGGAAAGGGGTTGCGCAGTTTTGGGGAGCCCCGTTCTGGCAACGGCAAGGGGAACTAAAAGGAAATCGAAGCACACTTTAAGACCATGTAAAGGACGGGCGCCGCGTTGTTTGTTGTTCGCCGCAACCAACAACGACCAAAGCATGCCACAGCATTCTGCTCCTGGTTTCATACCGCCAAATTCTCAACAGGCTCAACCTACTTGGATTTCTGTCAACATTGGGGAACCTTTAAGGGTGTGTCCTCTTCTTCTTTTTCTTTTTTTTACGAGACCCCCAACAATGTGTGGCTCAAAAACGGTAGCCTCAAAAAAGACACTCCCGCTAAATGGAAAAAGCTACACATGGTCATTTGGGGGCAAGGAATATTGATCAATCCCCATACCTTTGAAACTTCCGCCCCTCAACAAACACGCGGCACTCTTCAAATCACAACACACCTGTTCTATCACTCGCCCAAAATGGGGATCCTTTTCAGCCACCATCATGTCTGATAAGCCTTTTGGAATCTCTAGTAAAACGGACCGAGATGGGAAACCCTCATGTCGACCCCGGATTAACAAAACCTGTCCTATTAGAGGGGTGTTCCCCTAACCTGACGGACCCCCACTAAGTTGGGACACCCTTATAGTAATACAGGGGATTACTTACTTGTCAAAAGGACCTGACAATCAAACATCCGGGGTTCCAATTAAAAAGCTTTGTGTCAGCTTTCAGGGCTTTCGGATCCTGAGTCGGTTCCTTTCGGAGGTTTCGATGTTCATGTTGACCCGATATGAATCAACGGGGGGTCAACATCCCCGGAACCTCCGAAAGCGATGGGGGGTGCTGGCAGTTTATGAATCTGGGGGTGTGCCGTGGCAAAGTGATGCCTCCCCATACCCAGAAACCCCTATTGACAAACTGGGTAGGACGAAAGCTGTTCTTTTGTGGAGCCCTGTCCATGTCCACTGGGGTTTTCAACACGCTTTGAAAAACCCTTGAGCACTAGCAACACAATTTAACACAATGCCACTTGTTTAGTTAACCCAGTAGGTAACGCAGGGAACCACTCTTGAAAAACCAAAAGGAAAACAGCTGAATCGTTGACCCATATGTCGTCCCCAAACGAACAGCGGACATGGGAACAAACGTGCGTTTTCTTTGGGTGGCTCGATTAAGCTCAGTTGCCAAAGTGGGTAAGCCAGAAGATTGCTGGGCCAAAGGATAGTCAAGAGGATGTGAGATGACCAATGTGAGATATTGTGGGATGACCATGAAACAAAGCAAACCCCAAGCGAAACATAAAGGCCCCCTGAACCCAACACTGGACAGTATTTCTTCAGTTGCCCGCCCACCCTAGTAGAACCAGAAAGCCCTGCGGTTTTTGGAGTCAAGCACTTTAAGTGGCGAAACAACAAAGCAACAAGTAGGGCAAGAGGGTGCAACAAAAAATGGGTTCCTGTTTTCCAGTCTGCTGTCAAGGCGCACGCCCTCAAATACCCCCAACGGATAGGGGCAAGGCTCCATTGTTTGGAGCACTCCAAGATACACTTAAACGCAGTGGTTCCGCTTTGGGGAAACTCAAGCAGCTGGGTTTGAGTCTACCTGCCGCTTTCCGACAACTTGGTGTCTTTTTGTTGTGGACCCCAACATGAGTGGGTTTCCTTTTGGTTTCCCGGAGGGGTTCCCATATATACAGGAAGGAGGGGTTCCCATATATACAGGAAGAAGGGGTTCAAACCCCAAACCACCAATCCAAACTCCCAGCCACCAACTAAGGGTTACCTGCTGCAAACCTACGAAAAAAGGGTCCACCCCCGGGTTCCCCCCCCCCCCAAAAAAAAATACAAAGGAGGGGTCCCCCCCAAAAAAAAGACAAAAACAAAACAACACACCCTACTGGAAGTTGGCATAGGGCCCACCACTCGCCAGAAAAAAGAAAATACAGAGAAAACGCAGAGCCTCCCAGAAGACATCGACGAATCGACCCAGGCGCCCGGGCAGCCGGGTCGTACCATGAGCCTACAGTGACATCCACGGATTCGAACCGGCGAACAGACAGGTTGTGACTTAGCAAGTGGACAACAACCGGTTATCACCCACAAAAGCCAGCTATAACCAGGGTTGTTACCCACTTAAAGTTAAAACAAAAAACACGTTTGCCAAAAACAAAGCGGAGAAGGTTGAAAAGAAGGTTGAAGAAGGTTGCCAGCGAGAAGGTTGAAGAAGTGTGCCAAAAACAAAGCGGAGTCAAAACAGGGATTCGGACCCCTCCCCGCTGAAAAAAAAGTGGTGTTCAGTTTGTTGTCCCATTGAACCAACCTTAAAAAAATTGGCCCCCAACTCCAGCCAAAGAACCTCATGCTTTCGGGGCAACGGTTGTGGCTCTCGCAACGAACCCTTCGGGAGGCCAAGTTGGTGGTTTCCCGTCCAGACCGATTCCCAGGCTGCGAGCCCTGGTTCAGGTTTTTTGCCGGAGGGTGGAGCGTGATCTTGACCCATGACCATTTAAGCAAACGTACTGTGGATAGACGAAATCCATGTCGCACCACCTAAGAAACCCTGGAAGTATCCCCCGTAAATAGCGACCAACAATGGTTTCCCATTGTTGCTTAGGTGGTGCAGGTGACTCGCCAACAACAGTGGTAACTCCACTTAGAGGGACTTGTAAGCGGGTGAAATCTTAGCTTGCCGACAACTTTCTAACTTGGTTGAACACCCAAGTAGGTTCAATCCTAAGAAGAGGTTCAGCCCCCAAAAGCATGGGCCAACAGGACCGACCCAATTCCGGTGATGAAACTTAATTCTGTAGATCACGGTGGCGCAATGTTCGGAATTCACCTACAGGAGCTTCTGCAAGCAACCTTTGTTTTGGCAGGAAACTAGCCAAATCCTGCCAAACATCCCGTAGCTGGTTCCCAAGAAACCCGTTATTGCTTTCCTGGTAGAATCGGGTGAAGTCGTTTGTTTGGACAGTGCCGCCCGTTCAACTTGTTCAACTGCTCACTCTGCTCACTTCTCGGTGGCTTGAAGCTAAAACTGGTCCAAACTCTTTGGTTGCCTTTCCCAAAAAGTGGTAAAGTGCAGGAACTTGGGAAGTGGAAGTGAGACTGGATAGGGCCAACCTCTTTCTGTTGCTGAACCTCTGAGACGGCAAACGTCTGAGAGGTGAGCAGAGGGGTCCTGTTAGCAGGGGCTACATACGTATCATTTTCAGACCGATCCCTATTCAGCTCGACAAATAGACCGGGTCGCTTCTTGCTTTCCTCAAGGAAACCAACCAACTGGTGATAGAAACTGGAAGGTTGTTTGCTTCTTGTGTATTGGCCTACCTCGGTGTTCATCATGTTTGGGGGGCTTTGACCAAACGGTTTTTAAGCGTTTGAAGCAGCTGGCTAGGGTTCCAGAAGAGTTCCAGGGGATCGCTGTTGGGGATGCCACCCGCGGATCTACTACCTGATTGCATATGGGTTGTAGCAACCCCTACTTATGATATGTGGATGTGTCGTTTGTAGGAGAAACCCCAGCACAAATGGATGTCTTTCCTTTTCGTGCCCCTTTAAAACCGCAAAAGAAACGCGTACAAACTCGGCAAGAAACAAACACAGCCACCCATAAAAGCCTTATCAGCCACGTTGCTAGAGGCAAAAGTCTTGTAGGGTCGGTTTGCTTCGAACACGAGTTATACAAAAAATTGGCCCAGCTCCAACAAGGGAGAGAAGGCACCGCAACCCACACCCTTCTTGCTGGGAACTTGGGTGTTCGATTCCCGAAGTTAGTAAGCTCTCCACAATCTAAGTGATAAGCTGGGCCCCGCTAAAGGTTAAGCTTTTTGTGGGCTAAGTTCTCGGAAACTACCACTAAACTTACTAAAAAACATATGAACAGCTAAGACAAACCAGATGGCCTTCAGGAGCCAAGTAAGTAATAGTCCTGTTCTAAGGCCCCCTTCAGCAAACTACCACTACACACTAAGAGATCTAACAAGCTAAGTTGAACCAGATGGCTGGAAACCACCAAGCAACTGATAACTCTAAGGGTAGCTTCCTTTTCCATTCTTTCCAGGGATCCTTCTTTCCAGAAAACCACCCAAAACCCTGTGAAAAAGGATCATGATTCTTGAAAGGAAGGATGGTTGAAAAGAATGGCAACGGACTCAACCCCTAGAATACCCCGGTTCGGCCCCTTTCAGTGGAGTTTGCCGAGAAAAACGCCCAGGCCGCCGGGCTCATGTTGCTGCTGGTCGCGATGGCGCAAAGCCCTTCCCCGTCGCAGTACACCGCCTTCAGGCGCTAAAGGAGAGGGTGGCCCGTTGTTTTTTTGCCGTTTTTGCGGGTTTAGCAAGAAAAACCAAAGGAGAACTCAAATGGGTGGCTCTTCTTGCAGCCCCCCCCCATTTTTTGGTGTTGCAGAAAACACAAAAGGATACCGTAACCACCATTTTGGGGCTCCCCGAAAAGGAAAGGCACTCCCAAATGGTGGCTTCTCTGTGACTTGAAGGGCGGGGTGGGGGGGCTTGATTTTGAAGGGAACCTCAGGAACAGCATCCAAAATCTCCATTTGCGTTTTTCAGCCCTGGAAAAGACACAAGTCCAGCAGCGATGCGCCCCTTTTAAAACCAAAAGGGGGAAAGCCACAATATTCGTGCACGCAACTGGAAGCTGGTACAAAAATTGTCTACCCGGAACCATGTGAAGAATCTAAAGGCCGGACATCCGCACTGATTTATGGCTAGCTGTCTTCACTTGCTCATTTTGATTGCGGCTCATTTCCCATTTCCCCTCCTCCCAAACAAAATGCGCGAGTAACCCGCCTCGAAGTCCGTTAACCTTGTCATTGGCTAACCACGTACTAACTTGGCAACAAGCCAAAGGTTAAAGATCCAGGGCCAGGGCAACTCTCCCCACGCTCCACTTGGAGGTGCGGTCCAGGGATCCCGCCAGAGCCCTTTCACCTGGGTTTCGAAACCCTCAAACGTTGATTCATGATGTGTCAAAATGGACATGGCACCCATGAAGGTCGATGCCCACAAACAGGTCAGATCTAAATGGGTGTTTCAGGATAACCATAAAGTTTATCGATTCCTTGTTTCTTTGTCTAGGGGGGCACATAACCAAAAGTTGCCATGGTTGTCTAAATCTCGAGGGGTCCATGATAACCCTAATTAGACCTCAAACAAAGCAGGTCTGTTGACCATGACACATATTATGTTAGTCCCCTGAGATGTGTGGTTTTGTGTGGGTTCCCTTCAATCCTCCATTTGCTTTGGTTCCCTGCAAAAAATGGAAACTCTATCCAGCAGCGACACATCCCCTTTTAAACCAACAGGGGAACACAACACATATTCTTAAGCAAATGCAAGACATACAAATCAAACAGAAATCCAGAACTTCGAGAAACTCCCATATTCATGGCCCAGGGTGGGCGATGGAGGCTGGGGGCATCCCCTATTTGAACCTTCGATGGAAAGCCTGAAACTGCCACTCGGGCAACCGACTCCCATTCAAAGAATGGCCTTGGGAACCCTTTAGATGCTGAAACTCTTGTCTACATAAGTGGCTCTTTTTTTTTGAGGGTACCCCCGTTGTTGGTGGTGTTCAAAGAGAAACCAAAAGGAAACCACCCTTTTGAGGGTCCCCCCCAAAAAACACCTACATGAGCCCAACCACTGTCTTAATGGTTGTAGGGGTTGATTCCCATTGTTTTCAGCCGTCGTTCTTTTCGAAAACCAGCCATTTCCCCAGGGTGTTTGGTGGTTCTCTAGAAAGAAGGATCCCTGAAAAGAATGGAAATGGAAGCTACCCCTGGAATGGTGGCCTGCCTGAAACCCAGCACCCCAAGCGATCTCAAAGGCCTCGCAGGCGGCAATGCGGCTGCAGTGGTACTTGGCCTCCACAGTTTCGTCGTGCGGGTGGAAACCGCTGACTACATCTGGAGTCACCATGTTGACCGTTTCCGGGGTTATCAAAGTCAGAACATGGCGTTTTTTGTAAACCGGATCACCATTTAGGAACATATGGTGATTGTTTCAGCAACCTTTCTTGGAAACCGAACCACCAGAATCATAATGTTGTTTTCCTTTTGGTCTTCCTTCGAAAAAGAAATGGCTCCCTCTAAAACGGGGGTGACACCTCCGGCCTCCTCACCAGTCGTCCAGTAGCACGGCCTGGCTTCCAGCGGCTTTCGGACACAGACGTCTCTTGACCCGAACATCTCGCCGACCGGGGTTTCCCTAGAAAAACAGTTTGGATTCGAGCTTTGCACGCGGATTTCACCCGTTCTTCCCCCGTGTAGGTTCTGTGTTTGTTTTCTCTTTTTTATATTCTAAACGCATCCAAACTGTTCTGTAGATTAAGGAGGGGGGGCTGGGGCTCGCCCAATTCCATTTGTGTCTTCTCCATAAAAGGCAAAATGGAAGCATAAATGGGGGCCGAACCCCCCCCAAGTCCATTCAAAAGAAGGGGATCTTAGAACATTTGCCCCTCAGGGACCCAGAAATAAAAGGGGATCGTCTTTTGTTTAGACCGAACCAGGGAAACCAATTCGCTTGGGGCCAGTGAGCTCTTCATTTTGGATTCGCGACCCCATTTTGAGAGGGGTCTGGGGACTCCAGGTAACTTTCAGCGGCAGCTTTCAAAAGCAATTCGCCAGTTTGTGTAATGCTTCTTGTCAGTAGCGCAGAGGGGAACCTGTGCATTCTGCCACCTCTGGTTTGCTTTGGTTCGGAGGTTCGGGGTGAACCAGGGCTTCAAATCCCCAAGCCACAAAACCAACTCGGATGTCCGGCCAAGTCAACTTCAGAACTGCCGCCGGGATTTTTTTTCTCTACGAATTGAAGGCTGAACTCGGGAGACTTCTTTACGCCGGTTCTACGATCCAGTCCTGGAATCTTAGGCCTCGCCAAGTCACGCGTGCCGAAACGAGTGTCCAGTGGGAACCCTTGTTCCCCTCCGGAGCTCAAGGGCATCTTCAGACATGGGTGTTAGAGGCATGGTGGGTATATACCGCTTGAAGGATATATACTGGCCTACCAGTGTATGGTGTGGAGCAGCATACCTCCAAAACCCATACCCAGAAATGCCCTTGACCTGCGGAACTATTCAAAGGTCCTCCCGAAAAGAAGAGCAAAGTTCTGTGGCTTTCCGGCTGCCTAAAAGAAAGCTGTCTTCGATCGCAAGGTGTGCCAGGAGGCGCCTTATTGTGTCTGATAGGGCGGGGTCGTGTGTGTTCACGTGGTGTTTATTCTTGTGGAGTTGCAAACGTGCTGTGTTGGCAGTGTTATATAGTTGGGCTATATACACTGTGTATTTGTCAGGGCTCCCAGTGAACATCACTGCACAGGAAACCATCCAAGTATGGCTCAAAGCTCCAAGCCCGTCTCAAGTAGAAACACTCGCGTGAAAAACTGGGCAGCGCACTCCGCAGTGCTCGTGTAGTCCAAGCCTAAGCGGATGGAAGAACCACCTGTGAGCCAAACAACCACAAGAATCAGAAGAACCCTCTCAACCCTCCAACAGGGCGGTCTGGAGGGTGCACAAAAAAGGAAGCAAACAGCTGTTGCTTTTTGCAGATTACCTCATGAAGAGGACCCAAAAAAAGTCAGAAAGATCAGACCAAACCGCAAGCCCAAGAACATCCAGATTCCTCACCATTGAAACAATGGGGCTAATAATACCACTGGGTTAAAGGGAAACCTCCCCACGTTTATGTATTACAACCAATCTTTAACATTCAGGAGTAGCTCATGATCGAAATTGGGTGTCCTTGTTGCCAGTCTTTCTGTGGCAATCGTGAACCCTGGGGGCTCGACATGTTTTATTGTAGTCTTCGCAGGGAAGCTCCGGCTCCTCCTGTATGAGAACAGGGCGAACTCAGGGGGGCACCTTGCTTGGTAAATGCTGGTAAAGCCTGCCTGCACTTCATGTGCTTCGTTTGTGTTTTGCTCCAGGCGCTGTGCTGTATGCCAATTGAAGTTGTAGAACTTATAAGTGAATAGTTCAGAAAACAAACAAGAACACTTGCAGGTTGTGCAAGCTTCGTTGCGAGTATCCTGAGCTGACTAGGTCGGTTGCGTCATTTCGTCTAGATGCTACAGCATTTGGCTGGAAAAAATGTTTTCTCGGACAACAATTTACTTCCTTTTGCTTAAGCCCAATCGAACAAACGTTTAAACAAGTGTCCAGTGGTGATAGTTTCCCGTTAAAACCAAGGGAAATTCAAACATATCCTCAAGCAATTGGAAGTTTAGAGTAACCTAAGGTCGAATGGCTGGCTGCCTTGCACTGGCCGCAGCCAGTGTGTGTCACTTTCCAGGCAAATTGACAAACGTCGGCACGTCTCCCAACCTGCGGTCTCCGTGACTCTTTCATGGGGGCTGCGGGGAGGGAGCCCAACTATGTCGTAAAGGTCTTATTTAGGCCAGGGTCTCCAGTGGATATGGTAGAATAAGGGCACCCGACTTTTTTTTCTGTAGTCGATTTTAGTAGGGGAACCCTCCCCAAAAAAGATTTGGTAAAAGGGCACTGGGGGACCTAGTAGGGCTGAAGGGCTAATTTGGCCTCCCTCACCCTCCCCTCCCCCATACCCCAAATTAAATCATTACCCCAATTGCTCAGGGGTCATGGAGGCCCCGGGTGATAGCGGAATGAATTTCGGGTGCTGGGATTGTCCGCCAATGTCCGCCCTCATCAGACAACTAACAACTGGTGTGCAAGGTAAGAACAACTACAACAAATAACAAGAACAATCGGAAAAACACACACACAAAACAAATAGAACAACGCAACACAACACATCACAAAGGCAAACAAAGCAAGCCAACCCAAAACAGGCAGGCAGGCAGGCAGGCAGGCAGGCAGGCAGGCAGGCAGGCAGGCAGGCAGGCAGGCAGGCAGGCAGGCAGGCAGGCAGGCAAGAAGGCAAGCACGCAGGCAAGCAAGCAAGAACAATCAAGCAACCAACCAACCCATCAGACAAACAAACAAGCAAACAAACCAGTCAAACAAAGAAACAAAGACACAAAGGGAAAAACAAAAAAACACAGATATGAAGAAATAAAGAAAGAACCAATGAAAGAAAGAAAAACAAAAAAAAGAAACAACGAGAGAGAGAGAGAGAGAAAGAAATAAAGACAGAAAGAAAGAAAGAAACAAACAAGGAAGCAATAAATGAAGAAACCACAAAAGACAACCATATAGAAATAACTAATGAAAAGAAAACAATAAAACAACACAACAATACAAATCACAACACACAAGACACATCGCAACAAAAAACAAACAAACAAGCAAACAAACAATCAAACACGCAAACAAACAAACAAACAAACAAACAAAGAAACAAACACACAAACAAACAAACAAACAAACAAACAAACAAACAAACAAACAAACAAACAAACAAACAAACAAACAAACAAACAAACACACAAACAAGCAAACACACACGCAAACAAACAAGCAAAAGCAAGCAAGCAAGCAAGCAAGCAAGCAAGCAAGCAAGCAAGCAAGCAAGCAAGCAAGCAAGCAAGCAAGCAAGCAAGCAAGCAAGCAAGCAAGCAAGCAAGCAAGCAAGCAAGCAAGCAAGCAAGCAAGCAAGCAAGCAAGCAAACAAACAAACAAACAAACAAACAAACAAGCAAGCAAACAAACAAACAAACAAACAAACAAACAAACAAACAAACAATCACACAAACACACAAACACACAAACACACAAACACACAAACACACAAACACACAAACAAACAAACAAACAAACAAACAAAAAACAAACAAACAAACAAACAAGCACACAACAACACAAAAACACAAACAAACAAGCAAACAAACAAAAGCTCAAACAAACAAACAAACAAACAATCAAACAAACACGCAAACAAACACACAAACAACAGAAACTTCAGAAACAAATAAGCAAACGAAACAAACAAACAAACGATCAAATAAATAAACAAACAACCAAGCAACATACACAAAGAAGCAACAAAAAGCAAACAAACAAACACAAACACAAAACAAAACAAAACAAACAACAAAACAAACAAACAAACAAACAAACAAACAAACAAACAAAGAAAGAAAGAAAGAAAGAAAGAAAGAAAGAAAGAAACAAAAAAAACAAACAACACAAACAACACAAACACGCAACACACAACACACAACACACAACACACAACACACACACACACACACAAACACACCATCAACAAAAAAGGCCACCGGCGCCTTCTCTAACCTACGTCTTCCTAAGAGCAGTTCTGTCGAGCTGCAGTTCTGCAGCGTCGTGACGTTGCGCATCTTCAGCAAGATGTTTTTGGCCGGGCGCATGGTCTGCACGGGGTCAAACCCGCAGAAGGCCTCGGAACGTTGGCACTTTGGGGTCTCGGGGTGTTTGTTGGGTGCGCCATGTCTCACTTCTTGAGTTCATGAACTTTAAACTTTTTGGGAAGACCATTTTAGTGGTAAATATGAAGTTTGGACTTTTTTTGGGCCATCCACTCAGCCTGAGATGTTGGTGGTTTTGAAAGTTTGGGTTCTTCCAGTTGTGTGAAATAGGCCTTCTACCTGGCCGGCGGGGTGGTCTTGTACGCCATGGTGATGGGTCTTGGGTTTGGGTTCCAAAAAAAACATGACGTGAAATATGAGGGTTCTTTAAATGAGGGCTCTTTTGAAATAAATATGAGGGTTATTTCAAACACTTGACGTTTGGGTTCTTTAAGACTTTGAATCCTGAAATTATGAGAAACAAGTCGGGACCCATCAGCTGGGGCATCGGCCTCTATCCTTTTTGGGGGCCTGGTTCAAGGGAAATCGTATACGGATTCCTCAAATCCGCAAATATCAGGTACCAAGGGGGGCCCACCCATTTTGTAGGTTCCTAGAAGTGGATTGATTGCCTTGTAAGTGGATTAGAATACTTTTTGAGTGCCACTAGAATGGCTACGGAGTGAAGCTTTCCTCGGTTTAATTATGCGCGAGATGTTCGAGACTGCAGAGTGAAGTCGCTCTCTCGGAGAAAACAGGCATGTTGTTGTAAAAAAAGGGACCCGAGATTCCTCGAAATTCGAGGTTTCCGACTGGTGCGGGCAACCCGAAGCAAGCTGGCGCGCAGCCTTTGTTTGGGTCCGGGGTCTCAGGCTCCACTTGCTTTTGCTTTACTCAGTTGCCCAGAAAAGAGAAGGCGATCGCCTGTAAGAACCACTAAACGTAGATCAACATGGGAAAACCAGCGGGTTAAAAGGTCGATTCGCTTTGGGCAACGGGGAATGTCAGCTTCGGACTTTAACGAGGACGGTACTAATCAATCATGGCCCCCTTTCAGTGGGGAGATGATCACTCTTGTAGTACTATCGGCTCTACTGTGGATGGACCAAATCTTGCACCACCTGAGAAACCCTGGAATGGTGATTCCCCTGTAAATACCAACAAACAATGGCTTCCCATGGCTTCAAAGTGGTGCAGGATTTCGCCCACCCACCCGTGGAACCCGAGGTTGAGAAGAGGGACCCCCGACCCGTGGCCGGGCATCTCGCTTTTTCGGAATTTGCTGAAGGGAAACCTTTCCAAAGAGGAAAAAAAGGAAAGCAAGACCTCCATTTGCGTTTTGGTCCCCTGGCAAAGTATGTTAAAACCAACAGGGGAACAGAACAAATATTCCTAGGTCCTCCAGTAGAGAGGTTAGAATAAGGGTACCCTTTTTTCTGTAGCCTATTGTAGTAGGGGAATCCTCCCCCAAAAAAAAGGTAAAAAGGGCACTACTGGGGGACCTAGATTCTCAAGCAAATAGAAGATCTCACTGGGGGTCTAGGCTTGCCAACTGGTCGCCACGAAATCTGTGAGGCCCTCTTGCAACAATCTACCAGGTCGTCTTTCAGCCGTCAGTTTCGGGGGCAAAAGCAATTCTCTGTCATGGGAACCCCGCATGAATGATCTGGTTGATTTTGATTGGGCGCTGTCCAATTTTGCGGGGATCCAGACCACTTTTGGAGGATTTCCCCCCAGCCCCGCTTAGAGGCACTGGTTCTACTTAGATCCGGGGTCAACAGCAGTCATCTCAAAAAACAGAAATAGTCGTATACGAGGAGACAGCAGTCAGTAGTGTGGGTCATTGATTCAGAAAGAAACCCCGAAAAGAACAATTATGCTTGGACTCAACAACTAGGCCTAGTTTAGTACTGGCTTAGGATTGCTTCGTATTTATATAGTATTGGCTTGGTATTGGTCTAGTGCTGCTCGGTACTCTTTAGTACTGGCTTAGTATTGGTTCGTATTGGTTACGTATTGGTTTGCATTAGTTCAGCATTGGCTTCGTATTGCTTCGATTGTCTTCTGTCCTCTCTGCCTAGTGCTGGTTTTGAGTTTTAGTATTCCTTTGAGCTGGCCCAGTACTGCTTGGAATTGGTCTAGTATTGCTTTGTGCTGCACTAGTGATGGCTTTGCCCCAGTACTAGCTTCGTATTGGATTGTACTGGTTTAGTATTGGCTTAGTAGTGTGCTTGATTTTGCGGAATGCAAAACGGCTGCACAATAGGGTATCCGTTGAGTATTTGGTGTGGCCACGTCTACCCCCTTGAAACTTGTCCGCTGAGCACATTTATATAAAGAAGATGCAAGGAGGCCCACTGAGGTTGGAACGGTGTCTTCATGCATTCCAGTTTGTATGTGTGTGCGTGTGTGTTGAAGTGCGTTTACACTCCATATACAGGTTTGTCTCAAAATAGGGGACCCCCCAAAATGGTGGGCTTCCTCTTGGGTTCCCCTTAAAACCAACCAAAAGGGGGTACCCTCAAAAAAGACAGTACATGATTTTGTTCGTTCCTCTTTTGATCCCAACTTCTAACATGCAACATCCGCTTCGCGTTTTTGCTCGCTTGGGGGATTTTCGTCTAAGCTCCAAGTTAAACAACGAGAGCCGGGAAAACCTTGCAGGTTCTCAGGGAACGAGGGACCCCAAGCAATCTTTGTGGTTTCCGCTCAGGGACGCATTGGTTCATTCCCCACACCCCGAGGAATGAGTCACTGAGGACTAGCAAACTGTTTCATGACACACCAGGCCGATTCCCGTCGAATGCTCGCGTCTCCCAATCCCAAAGCTGCCGTTGAGTTTTTGTGGGTGGATGGTAAATGGGGAACCCGGGCCCTAAAAATGCCCCTGGAAACTGCGTCATTGCCCCCACAATTGTGGGGTGATTTTTTTTTTTACGAGTGAGGGTCCAGGAACCCCTGATTCCCTGCATTCCCCCTCACAGGCTTTATTTCAATGAAACGGGACATGGTGGTATTGATCTTCAACGAAGGGACCCCACACGAGACCAGCAAAGTGGAGCAAACGCAGGGTCACAACACAGACATCCGGTGGAATGGAGAAAAGCTTGGTGTCAAAGGAAACCCCTCTTTCAAAGGACAACCCCCTTTCAAAGGGAAAACCCCCCTTTCAAAGGAAAAAAACCCACCCTGGCCAAAGTGGGTTGCAGTTGCTCCAAGCCCCCGGGGCAAAGGTCTTAGCGTTTGAACGCTTGATGGACACCCCGCAACTTGTGGCGAAAAGCTGCGAGGGTCCTTGGCGGTCATGTCCGTTTGGGGCCCTGGTAGATGAAACAACAAAAACTGGCCCACCAGGAAGCCGGAATCGCCATCTACCTTCCGACCAACCAAAATGCACACCTACTTGGGGGTTCGGTCAAGTTAGCAAGTCGCTAGCACTGTATGCTTGTTTCCTGCTAAGTTCCCCTAAGAGAACGCCCCCTCCAAGCCAAAAACAGGCGCCCCCGGCCGTGACGTTCAACGAGAGCTGCACCGCCGCTGGACTGGAAAGGAATTTGTGGATTTCGAGCCGAGGAAACTACTTTGTCTTGCTTCTTTTCAACCAGGGCCTGAATGATACTGACGGATTCGGAAGTAGTAAGGCCACAAAAAACTATGTTTGGGTCGTACTCTCCGCGAATCCCGTGGTAGCACATATTTGCGGCTTTAGGTTTGGTCAAATGCAAATTCCTCATATCCGGTATATAAGGCACCAAGAGACCCTCATGAGGGAGACTCAGGGCAACCCACGTTCGGGCAGCTGTTTCAAAGGGAAGCAAAGGGAAACCACTCTGTTTGGTGTGGGTCCTCCAGATTTGAGAGGTTAGAATAAGGGTACCGTTTCTTTTTTTCAGGACGCCTAATTTAGTAGGGGAACGCTCCCAACCAAAAAAAGGGGAAAGGGCACTACTGGGGGACCTAGGTGTTGTTTCAAAGGGAAAGGGAAACTAATGTTTGACGGCTTCCCGCAAAAAGGACGAATTCATATACGCAGCGCCCGTTTCACCCAAGCTGACTGTTCGTTCTACTGACATGCTGCATGCTTTACAATTGTTTATATACGTCTTACTATACCCCCACAAGACCAGGTAGTACAATCGCCTAAAGTGGCCAAGGGCCTTGTTCGGGCGCTTCCAAAGGGGGTGCTTCCTGAATCTGTTTAAGGGAGAACACAGAGGTCGATTGGGAGTGGAAAAGGATCCTGCCAAAACGCTGCTCAAGCCAAAACATAGAGAAGGCACGCATGACAGCAGCCCTGGCAACCGGGATCGTTCGGCTCCAGGATGGTTTCCACTTCACCCCGAACCTTCGCTCCGAACCTTCACCCCAAACCTACCAGAACGTGTTTGCTTCTAGTATAGCCGCGAAATAGCCCCTTCTGTTTGGGCTAGATCTCCCAATCTCCCCCCATATTTCCAGATGGGGGTCGTGTGCTGGAAAGGGCGGGCCGAAATTCGAAACATCTGGTTGTAACCTTGAACAATCCGACCAGATTGATAGAGGCTCCTTCAACTTCGCCTTTGTAACACCGTTGGGCTATGTCATACGTGTCTTTTGCTAGAGGCCCCCCCCAGAATGGTGGTTGTGCTGTTGGTTTCCAACTTGAAAACCACAAAAACAAAGAGGTTCCTTCAAAACAGACACAACCAGGTCTAGTGGGACCCAACAGTGGCAACTTGTTCCTATTAACTTCCCATGACAACAACCTGAAACGGATCTGTCAACCAAGCAGAAACCCAATCTGAGCAGCGCCTTGGTTCTACTTCAGCATGGTTGCAATGGTTTATATAGGCCTTGTAACGTCCGCTGGTAGTAGAACCACCAAAGAACACGGCCAATGCTGCCATTTGCTTCAGCCCCCTGAAAAAGGAAAAAAACAACAACCCCCCAAAAAAAAACAATACTTCCAGTAGTGATAGATTCCCTCTCAAATCCAACAGGGGAAAGTAACAAATACTCTTAAGCAAATGGATGAATAGGATCTGCGCTGCTCATTTCGGGTAACCCAAAACCGACGTCCACCGCCATGCCTTTGACAAACGCCACGCGGAATCCATGGCGTAGGTGCAGTCTCCACGTCCTCAGGCGAACACGCGGCAAAACGCGTGTTAGACCGGGACGAGGGGTTGGGGATTTCCAGTGGGTATCTTCCATTTGCTTAAGACCCCTGGAACAAAAATCAAATATGTCCAGCAAATGGAAGGTATAGTGTTAGTTTGGGGTTCGGTTTATGGTGGGTTTAGCTTGGAATCAGGGCATGGTAATTATCCTTCTGGCTTTCCGGTTAACATCGCCAAAAGGAGAGGGAAGGAGAAGGAGGTCCCGTATTTGAACCCAAATACAAAGACACGCATTTATCTTAGCGGCGTTGTCGCAAAAAGAGCAGCGCATAGCATGGAACGCATTGATTCAGACACAAGCATTGCTCCAGGACTTCGACATGCACGTATCTTAAGTGGTGGATCGGGCTATCCCTAATAAACTTGTGCTTTGCGTTGGTGGTTTAGGGGCTTGACCTGCCCTAAAGGTCCCTTGGAAGTTACCTAAGGAGATACGTTGACCCATTCTAACATCCAAACCATCAACTCAAAGGGCACCAAGAAAAGCTGGGGTGAGGTCCCGGAGAAACAAATGATCCAACCGTTTGCCCCGGGATCAAACCCACCATTGAAACAGCGGGGGTTAATTTAACCATCTTTGTTAACAGGTATCATCATCTAAATTGGGTCAACCTGTAATCCTAGGGTTTTTGAGCGCCTGGATGACATCCAAGCTGAAGCTTGGCTCTTGCATGCTTGCAAAGCTTTGTACAAGCGTCACTATAACCCCAATCAAAACCAACAACCAAAGTGGCCAATACAGGTTTTGGGCGCTGCGCATTTGCTGAGGCGAAGGATAAAATAAGGCCATCAAGGCTTCAAGCTACAAGACTCTAGACGGCAAAGAGGGCTTAAAACCATAGAAGTCAAACGTGCGAAGTCTCCCACAAACTCCGACCATGGTAGACCGGTGTTTCTCCTCTGCTTCATATGGGGTGTTCCGGAAGTCACATTTCCAGATGTTGGTTGCTTTCTGCTCCCCTGCTAAAAGTTTAACTTTGAGTGGTTTAATGGAAAATCCATTAGTTGGCAAAAAGTCCTAACATCCAAGCAGAATGCACAAAACAGATTCTGTCCTAAGTCAACCCTAAACGCAGAAGGTTGTGGGCACCCAGCGGTTTTTGATTGCGACATGCTAACGGGGCTGGTGGTGTTTTCACTTGTTTTGCTCCACTCGGGTTCCTACGGTGGATGGGCGAAATCCATTTCGCACCACCTAAGAAAGAATGGAATGATGATTCCAATTGTAAATGCCAACAAAAAACATGGTTTCCCACGGTGTCAAAGCCGTGCGAATAGATTTCGTCCATCCACAGTAGCTTTGACCTTCTCATTTCGGATGGGACGAACAAATCCTGCGCAGGCCATGCAAAACGGGCGAATCTCTGAAAGTTCCCGGCATTGAGGCGCACATGCACGTAGCCCTGGCATCCAGCAGTGGAGACCTGGATGTGTTGGCCCGGAATCAAAAAAAAAACACGCCTTTTGGGCTGGTGATTGCTCTTTGGACTCAATCTTTTGAACGTTTCACCCACTGACGTTTCGCATGACAACCATAGTTCTCAAGTTTTTTGTTGCTGCGCGTGCGTGTGTGCGTGCGTCATGTGTGTGTGTGTGTGTTTCTTTTTCAGGGTACCTTGCTTTAGGTTAGTTGAAGAGGAACCGAAAGGAAAGCCGCTACTTCGACGCGTACTCAACTCTGCAAAGGACACCACCCACTCGGGTATGTGTCAAAATAGGGGTGTACAGAAATGGTGGCTTTCCTTTCGGTTTCCCTTCAAAAGGTGAAACGCGTCGTTACCCTCAAGCGCAACCCCATCTATTGATGGTCTGACTAGGTGCCTAGAAACCTTGATGTCTTCTTCATGTTCCTGAACAACAACTTCACAACAAGGGAATGTCAAAAATGCCGTGCCCCTTCCCCCCAAGCCCATGAGAGTATGATTCCGAGGAGATCCAATCCAAAGAAATCTCTCAATATCCACAAGGATGTACCAACAAAATTCGGGCCTTTCTTTTTGAGGGTGCCCTTTTTGAACTTTAAAGAGAAGCCAAAGAGGACACCATCATTTGTTAGAGTGTCCTGTCTGCAGATGGAATGATAAGTCCAACAGCTTGAATAAGAAGTGGATCTCCAAGTCGACCATCTTCCTTTTGGATGACAAATTTTAAGACGCAACCATATGGATTTGGCTTTCTTCAAGCGTTTGTTTGTCTGTTGTCTTCTGTTGTTATTTTTTTGGTGGGGGGGGTTAGAGAAAATCAAGAGACAACACATGTCCATTCTATTATTTCTCATTTTATAGTTGATTCTTCTTTTTTTGGGGGGGTGGCTAAAAGGGACATACCCATTTGTACGCAGAGCTTTCAAGTACCTTTCGATGCGCAAACACACTTGCCCGAGGGGTCAACTGCACGCCGAGTGGTACAAGGACCTTGCAAGCGCCCTGTACCTCAGGGGAAAAGCAAAATGGTCCATCTGTTTTTGGCTTTTTTCCATTTGCATGCTTGACAAAATAAACATATGCCCACTGGTGATAGATTCCATTTAAAACTAACAAGGGAGCAAATGGAAGCTTCCTGTTGGGAACGTTGAACAACTAGGTCCTCCAGTAGAGAGGTTAGAATAAGGGTACCCTTTTTTCTGTAGCCTATTTTAGTAGGGCAACCCTCCCAACCAAAAAGGGGTGAGAAAGGGCACCTAGCTGGGGGACCTAGACAATATGGTCTGCTTGGAACCCAGAACCAAGAGATAATCATCCTGATTTGTGGGGAGTCCTGTCTTTGAACTGCACCCTAACGGGCAACTGACTTCACCTTGGCCACTGCAAGGTGATGTGAAACGACTTAAACAAGACTCGCTTTTTTGAGTGGACTGACCAACCAAGTCCAAGCTTTCTATTTACATGGTCCTAGAAGTCTTAAAGTCCAAGCTTGGAATCAGCCTGGATCCTGGGCTCCGAAGGAGAAGGCTCTTCCCAAAACCAGGCAATTCGGGAGCATGCCCAGGATTTTTACAAGAATACAAACCCGTTATTTGTTTTTTTCCCGAGAAAACGCAAAGTCCAGAAACTCGCTTTGCCAGAGAAACTTCCATTTCACCGCATGTTTCAAGCAACTCCGTCGCCCGAATGGAACCAACTGGCAACCCCACCATGGGTTCAATAAGCTTCAGCAGCGGCCTGGGATAAGACCAATCTCTTGGATCAAGTCAGCCAAGCCTCTCGTACCCGGGAACCACCCGAATTGCTACATCCAATCTGGCACACAGCGCTAAGCATAGGTGTCCTTGTAGGGCAAATAGATGGCCCTGGTAGAATTAAACCACCAAGTAAAACAGGGCCATCTATTTTCTAGCAGGACAACCAGAAAGGACACCTCTGGCGCTAAGGCGCTACCTAATTGTAGAGAGGGAGGGTTGGAGAACCAAAAACTGGAACTGATGACTCAAAGGCTGATTGTACAGGTCCATACATGAACCCATGGCCATTTTAGACCTTTTGGGGGGCGCACTTCCCATAACTCAACTATTACTAACGCTTAATTCACCCGCAAACTAGGGGTTCATCGGGGTTCATATCTGGGTGTATACATCAAAGATCCTTACATTCTACACCCGACCATTGCCTTGTCAATGGTGGTTTCCCCTTATTTTTGTGGAAAGAGCAACATGCTTCAAATGGTTGCAAAATGGATTTCTTTTAAGGAGCCCTGTACATTCAGCCTTAGAATTTAGAATGATCTTGGCCAGGGAATGCTGGTACTCATTCAGCCTCCCCATCCCGACAAAAAAAAAGAGGCGGCTTGGCTCGGAAGCGGATGGGAAGCGGATCAATGTGCAGACCTTCTTCGGTCCTAGGGTTCCCTGTATGGCTGGCTCGTCCGATTCCTGGGTGTGGCGAACTGGTTGTTCAGGTTTTTGAACAGGAAACCATCTTTGGGGGTTCCCAATCCGTTTTTTTTTGGAACAACCACTTTTGCCTCCATTTTGAGGCAATCCTATTTTGTGGGGGTCCCTATATGTCCTGAAAACATCACTCCGCAAAAAACAACAACTTGCCTTCTGGCCCGAAGGTTGCTGTTTCAAGCCGGCAACAGGGACATATAGGGACCGTTCACGCGGCTGGCCCGAAGGTTGCTGTTTCAAGCCGGCAAAAGACGCGGGCGCTCAAGCCGGAAGAGATGTCCCAGGAAAACCGACTCCGGCTCTTGGCCGTCAACCAACGGAAGGAATTAAGATATGGGTGTGGGTCAAAGCCCTGTACCCCTGGTGAACATCAAAATAGGTGGCAAATGGATGTTCATCCACCCCAAAATGGAGCCATAGGTTATGCCCCATGGCCATATGGGTGACTTGTCTTCTTCCGGCCGGGGTACACTTTTTTGATCAGTTCCTGAGCGGATTCGCTGGAAAATGATTGAACCTCTACAAAAGGATTGAACTTCTTGTTTACCACCAAAATGGTCCTCCCAGAAAGTGTGAAGTACAGGCACTCAGGGAGTTGGGGTTGGTTTAGAGGGAAACCAAAGAAGACCACCTGCTTGGAGGGTTCCTGATTTTGAGACAAACCCCATCAGGGCCCGCAAGAAGAAAATGGGCCCCTGGCCGAAACGTTCCAGCCATCGCTCAGGAGAAGCAACGCCTGCGTCACGGCGTACGACTGCAACAAGTGAATTCTTCGTTGGTTGAAAGAGAAAGCGTGGAAAAACCAAAGGCAAACAGGTAAACTTGTAGAACAAGCAACAAATGGCTACATGAACAACCGAAAAAGAACAAACGCCGAAAATGGCAACATGCGTGTCGGGATGTTTGTGTGTCGAAAGGGAAAATAAAAAGAAACAACCTAAAAGGCGAAGGGCTAAAGTTAGTTGCAAGTTACTTTTGGCACTATAAAGCGGCCCAGTCAAGCAACGAGAGGCGAATGAAGGACTTTGTTGTTTTCGCTAAGCACGATATTCCAAATTATCAAGCACACATTGATGTAGACCCCAGATTAATAAAATATGTATTCTTACAATGTGGTCCCACCAAAAAGTGATGAACCCCCAATAAAACGGGACGCCTCCCGTAAGAATCAACCAGGCAATTCTTCATCCATCCGATCGAGCCGCAAACCTTAAGTTGGGAATACCAGTTCCTCAGTTGATCAAAGGACCAACAAAAACAAAGTTAACCATAACTAAAAACGGACCGAAACGGTCAAAAGCTCCTTTCGCTTTTGACAAGGCGCTATTCGAACTGACGGGTTGGCCTCTAAGAAGATGTTACGCAGGTCTGGAAAACAACATATTATTAGCCCGGGTGTCTCCAACACCAAAACCCCCATTCGAATCCGAGCCCGAAAACGCTCGAGGCCGAACTGCGGGTTTCAGTCCAGAGCCCAAGTAAGGACCATATAGCTGTCAGTTTGGGTAAAAATGACGTCACATCCCCCGGGTTTTCCCATCCCTCCCAGCGGATCCAGTTACGTGGTATAGGTAGGTAACCAAGGGAACACCCGAATAAGGAAAGGAACTACTATAAGTTTAACTGGGATCCACTGGGCCTTGTTTACCCATCAGGGGACCTGTAATCCTTTCGTTTTAATGTCTAATTACTCCTGTTGCCCGCCCGGAGCGCGAGAATCGACCTCAGGATTCATGAGTCTCTCCGTCTTTTGCGATGCTTCGAGAGCACTTTCCTTCACAGGGCTTGAAAACGCTCATTTGAAAGACCCCAACCTGAAAGCGGGGTCAACAAGCGGAGTCTATCGACACCTTGCGTGAAAAAAACAAACAAAAAACGTCACGCCGTCGCGCCTCATCCACGCAGTAGTTGCGAGTGGTTGTGTTGGAAGTAAGAGTTTCGGCGTAAGCCTGGCGCCGGCTTTGTCGATCCCGGACCCAGTCGGGCCATTTGCTCTCACGTCCTGAGTGGATTGAAACCAGGTCCTTTTTGTAAAATAGATGGCCTTGGCACATGGAATAACAACCATCCAAATCCCTACCACCCATTACTCCCCAAACTATAACCTAAAAAGGACACCTATGGGCCAAACAAATCTGCGCCACAAAGTTGGAGAGGTCAGTACAAAGTTCAGGAACCATAGTGGGATATGTTGTTCAAAAGAAACCAAGATAACACCACACATTCAAAGTCTCTGCTAATAAGTATACCCAGCGTATTATCCTCACTCGGTAGTTCTTAGCTTTCAGACAGCAACAAGCTCCCGCCCGACCCCATTGATCCCGAAGCGGGAAAGCAAAACACCTCACCCTGGGATTCGGGCAGGCCGACCAACATTAACCCAATGGTTAACTTTCCAACCCTTGGTATGGTGGCAAAGTGGGTTATGGTGGGTTAGGTAATATGTCAAGGGATTCGTTGTGGCTAGGTTCACAGTTCACCAACAGTTATCGTTCAGGATTGTCATCTAAATTGGGTCCCCTTGGTGGCCAGTCTTTCACTAAAAGGAGGCAAGTTCAAAGCAATAACAAACAGCAGATTAGAGAGGTGACCCGTGGCAACAAGAACTCAAGCTTCGATGGCCATGAACATGAAGTAGCTCTTCTTAGGGGGCAAACGGCAAACCGCCATTTTGAGGTTTCCCCAACATCAATTCCCTACGAACAGACCTTGTTGAAAAATCGCAGCTTGGGAAGCCTCAAACAGGGTTTGTCTCCAAGGGGAAACCTCAAACCAGTGGTTCTCTTTGGTTTTCGAATAAAAGGCAACCCAAAAAGGGTTTTAACTCAAAATGGACACTCCAGACTTTGAATGCGGGTTTCACGTTCCAGGCAAAGATCACCACATGGCCAAACCCCCCAAAGTCCATGCACTGTTGCTCCACCAACCGCAATCAAACGGTGTCTGCAGACCTTACTGTAACCCCGGTGAAACCAGATAGCAGGCCCCCTTTGAAAATAGCCAAAGAGGGGGTTGGAATTGCTTGTCGTTGATCATGACCGGGCCCAAATGATGAGTAATTGCACCGAAAAGCTCTTGTCAAACCATGTTCACATTTAGTCAACCCTAAGATGTCACCACCTCTTCTTCAGCTTCCGCATCTTTTTCACGAGCAGCCTCTGGACCGCCTGCAGATGCTCCATGCTGAGCCCTCCATGCCCAGTGATCGCCTTCATGGCCTTCACTTAGTCTTGGGATCGGAGACCCCAGCTTGGGTCGGCCACCGCGTGGCCGAAGCCTGCCAGCACCAAAGGCTTGTACACACAGCAGCTGCAAACAGTTGAGGCAACTTGTTGTTAAGGTCAGTTCCAGGCTTGACTCGCGGGGCGATCCTGGGTTGCCCGCACCACGCCTTATGGCAGATGCGAACAATCACTCGACTTGTTGATAAGGTCAGTGGGGAAAGGTTGAAGATCCGACCAGATAAGTCAAAGATGTATAAGTGTATTTGTTTTGGGGGAACCCCAAAGGCAATGCATTTAACGGCGAGATATGGCCATGTCTCACTTGCCCAGTTTGGACCCAAATAGCTACATGCAGCTCGCCTGTTCGTACCGCCAGATTGAATTATGGGCTTGTGTTCTTTTAAGTCGACCCTTTTCACTTTGGTGTAAAAGGGCAAACAAACCAAAACATGATATGGCTTTCCTTTAGTTGGTATTTTGCCCGAAACCAACAGGAAACCAACCATTTTAGGGTCCCCCTATCAAAAAGAAACAGTCATCTGCATCAAGCTGGAAGACTGCGAGCTCTGATCCGCAAAAGCGTCCCTCTCGGTAGAAAACGCCCGTCTGCCTTAAATGCCACCGATATTTTCCCAAACATCACCCAAGACATAATTCCGATACACTGGCAAGACGAAGTTACCTTGCAAGAAGCGTAAAAACCAAGAGACCTCCCCCAAGACCCGTGTCCCTTTGGAAAAGCCAGGGAAAGAAATTCACAGAAGCAAACCTAGGTACTCCAGTAGAGAGGCTAGGTTGCGGGTACCCTTGTTTGTCTATTTTTAGTAGGGGACCCCTCCCCCCCGAAAAAGAAACGGTAAAAGTGCACTGGGGACCTAGAAATACCAAGCATGGGGAAATCAGAACGCCCCTGCGGCCCGGATGGATGCAATTCGAGGCCTGCGGGTTCCCCGCAGTGCCGGCGCAGTCGGGATCATAGCGCCCGCACCCGCAGTCGCACACTCCTCGACTTCTCGGGGCTCGCCAAAGCCAAATCCGGCCGAATGGGTGAGAAAAAAGTTCTATCTTCGGGTCGGTTTGAAAGGGAAACAAAAGGCCACAAGCCAACAGCCTTGGGGGGGGAAACAAAATGTTAGGAAACACCCACATGATATGACTCTTGTCCAGAGCATGTTCTGTGCATAGCAAGCCTTTCGGGGCCAAACACTAGCCACACTCAAATCATCGGGTCATGTACCCAATAGATCCCAGCTACTATAGTAGGCAACCAACCATTTTCTCTTTGGGGAGTTCAAGTAGGGATCCCCTTCTACACAGGGAATGGAATCATTCGGCAAGACTAAAGGATGATAACCCCATGCGTGAAAAGCAGGGTTACGAACGAGATAGGCATCATAACAAAGGAAACGCTCTGCGAGTTGGCAAACCATCACCCCCCAATATTCAATAGATGTCTGAATGGCGCCAAAATAGTCCCTACCGAAGGTCACGTGTCCAAGCATTTGACAGCCATTGGGGGTCCTAAGGTGACGTTTAAACTAATTAAAATCGAAGCTGCCCAATCAGCATTCTGTCGGTACGGCCGCTCAAACACAAATTGGAAAGTCCTGGTATCAAGTGTAATCAGGGCTTCCTATATTCCCTCACCAATAATCACCCAACCAAAGGTTATTTAAATGTCCCCCCCCCTCCCAAATGTATGGTTACAGCCACCGAAAGGGGAAACATGATTGGGCCTCATGAGTCCCCCGTAGAGTTAACCTTGTCAGTGGGCTGTAAGGTGACTAAGCACTTACGAACTTGGTAACGAACATGCAAGAAGGCTGCAGTTAACACAAGGACAGCCCCAGCTAGGCCGCCGGCCGTCCCCGAAGTACTGGGAAGTGGCCACAGCGTCACCGGGGCACGTCCAGTCCTGCGCGGACGCGATGGTTGAAACCAACAAAATAGGGGGTTTTCAGGAGTTTCGCATATAAGTTGAATGAGGCACGGACGAACGGCCAAGATGTCCAGTGTTTCTCGAACGGAGCTTTCTGAGTCGATGCCACAAAAGTCTAAAGGAACTCAGGAAGTGAGATCTTTTGGGACTATTTTGAGAACCAGACACTTAGAGCTTGTCCCCTTGAGGAAAAACGCAAGTTCCCCATCCCCTCCTAAAATGGACCACAAACGGGTGCAAACTTTCAGCGAGCCTGGGCCTGGGCTACATGGCTCGGCCGCAAACATGGTTTGACATGTAAAGCCGCACCCCCTGGACAGTTGCCCGCTGCCCCTAGTGAACGGGAAACGTAACTGGGCTGCCCTCAGATCCCCTGCTAAAAGTTTAGCTTTTAGTGGGTTAAATGGAAACTACCACTAAACCCTAGAAGCCTAAAAAGCCAAGGGGACCGCTGGGGGCCACCAAGGTAAGGATCGTTTTCTCACGGAGGTTTCCAGGTACTGTTTGGAGGTATAGCTGATATGTCACTTATATAAGGGGGATATGCTGCCATACAAGCTTACTTTGGTGGCGTATTAGCATCCGTACCTGCAGACCCCATATATAGCTGAAAATGTCAACTTGAATTTCAAGAAGCCTGAACGGACTATCTAAGATGGTTTGCACTACTCCTGAACCACTACCCCCAAACGTTTAATGGGCTATACAGCCGCCGGAAAGCCGCTATATAAAGGGTATATACCCCAGTTTTCCCTGGTGGTTTGGGGGTAAGCCGTCGAGACAAAGGCTGCTTCCTGCCTGGGAACAAGTGAGCATGGTTTCCTCCCAGCAGATGCACTAGGGACCCAGAAATCAAAGGCGAATGTTAGGTCCTCCAGAGAGGTTAGAATAATTTGGTACCTACTTTTTTTGCTGCAGTCTATTTTAGTAGGGGAACCCTCCCCCCAAAAAATATTTGTTTGGTAAAAGGGCACTACTGGGGGACCTAGGGGGACATAACAACTTGACCAAAAAGGGGATTCGCTTTGGGCGCTTGCCACGACATGGGAAAAAGTTGGGCTGTGCCCTCTTCTGAACCTCCCCAAACCCACAGTAGACATGGGGAAAAAAAACAATCGTGCGCCACGTCTTGACTTTTTGAAGGGATGCCCCCCCCCCAAACCCACAGTAGCCATGGGGGAAACAATCATGCACCTTTCGTTGACCTTTTCAAGGGAACCCCTCAAAAAGAAGGAAAAACAAGGAAACAAGAGGAGTGTCTGGAGTGAACTCCAAGCACATTGCCAGCACTTCCTGATGCTCTCCTTGGTATCCTGGTGATGGTTCGCTGGCAATGCAAACGTCACCAAGCCTTAACCATCCTCGCCAACACCAAAAGTTGTGAGTTAAGCACGGTACACACATCTAATAGAACAGTCTGAAACGCCCATAAATTCCCAATGAACTTCTCACCTCCCCGCCATCCTTGGCCCAAAGGGGGGGCATGAAATCACAACTTGGATGTGTGCGTGTGTGTGCATGTTTTTGCAAGTGCCTTTGTGTTTGTGGTTTTCTATCCGGAAACCACCAGGAAAACAACAACACCCATTTTCGGGGGTAGGTTCTTGGATGTTCGGCCAAGATAGTAAATAAGTGGTTAGCCACCCGGGTTATAACCCACAAATTTCTGTGTGAACCCCATTCTAAGTGGGTTATAACCCAGGCTAACCACTTACTAACTAGGCCGAACACCCGATTCCTTAAACAACTGTTTTTCAAGCTTTGTTTTGGTGGCTTTCTATCTTCAAACCAACAGGAAAGGCAACAACATCCACTTTTGGGGTGGGTCCGTTTCCTAAAACCAAAACAAAAAAAGACACAAAACGAGCCAAACGCCATTCGGCGCACTCCTCCGGGAGCCATCGCAGGGAGCCCTTCACTTGGATCCGCGACGTCATGTTGGCCCGGAGCCCCGCATACGCCTGGCGTGTCGGAACAGAAGGAAGCCAACCATTTTTGGGCCGTGACCCCCAAGGTTTTTTTAGGGGGGGAGTTTCTTGTTGCCATTCTGTTCAAGCATCTTTATTTTCCAAAAAGCAGATCCGTTTTCCAAGGGTTTCTGGAGGTGTTCAAGAGAGAAGGATCCCTGGAAAGAATAGGGAAGGTACCCCTAGAAAACTGAGCTGGGCAGAAAGAGGGGGGTTGGATCGAGGCACTCTTGTGACAGAGCTTTTCCGTTTGGACCAACCCCAAACACACCAACCCCAAATTTCACCTTCCCACTGGGGGTGGGTGGGGGTATTTTGGGGGTCCATTGCCGGAAGGTGGGACCGTCCGGACCTTGGGTGTTGTTAAGTACAACAAGGCCACCAGGTCAGAAGCCCGAAAGAACCACCTAAAACCCCCAAAGGACCGCTTCCATATTTTTCTTTCTGCCACTTGTACCCCCCAATTTTTGTTTATACGGGTCCTTTCGGCAGAAAGAAAAAAAGGGGAATATCGCTCCTTTGGGAGTCCAGGAAGCTGCGAACTCGGGAAGTTGCGACTTGCCAAAGCGAGTGGTAGTTTTTCGGTGGCAACTTCTGGCCATGGGTCAAAGGACCGGTTAGCCCCAGTGAACGCCCCAATCCCCACTAAACTAGACTAAAATGGGTCAAAATCCATATCGTACCCCCAGTGAACGCCCCAATCCAACCGCTAAAATAAGTTCTAAACTGGGTGGCGAATTCACCTGCCTCCAACATGGGATCCCATTGGTTTTGACCCACGGCTTGAGCTCGGCGAAGCGAAGATCCAAGCATTTACCATTTGATTGGGTGGGGAGTTCTCAGAAAGATGGAGCCCTTGTGGACCCCTGCCGGGTCTAGAAGCTCCCGATGCTAAAAAGGGATGCTGAAAAGGGACCTGCATTTGGGCAACTCCGGCATGGTGTCAAATGGGACCCCTTGCCAAATTGCAGGCTTCCTTTTGAACCAACCCTTGCAAAAATGTAAGAAGCACACCAAGTGAACATGTCCAGGGTTCTCAACATTCCTTTTTCGGGGCAGTTTCCCTTGCCACCACTTGGAGGCTCATTTCGAGAACGCGACGTTAATAGACGGAGGTCTATTTTGTAAATCCCGGATGCGCAACTCAAAACGGGCTAGGCAAAGGTCCCGCAGGGTAAAGGGGCCATTCCGAGCGAACCACGCTAAACCCGTGTTGACCCAGGATAAATGATCCTCATAATCCTATGGATTGATTGGTGATCCCTTCGCAAGTAGAAGGGACACACCCTACTTGGATGCTGAGCCAAGTTAGTAATTAGTAACTGGTTAGCCACCTGGGTTCTAACCCACTAACAACCAGATTAACTCCACTTAGACATAAGCGGGTCATACCCAACTTACCAACTTGGCCGAACACCCAAGTACAGAAGCAGACATTGATTGAGCCTGGGTTCCGTTCGGTGGGATCTTGAGTGGACCCCTCATGAACAGCGCACAACGCCCATTGACTTTTGGTTCCAAGATGGTTATAAATTACAAAGGTTCCAACAGGCCTCACGAAATATGTTGAACCACCTGATACTGTTGACGGATTCATGCGGAGGACCGCACTGCTCGCGGGTGGTTCCCTCTTAGTCACGCCATGATCTACTTTCGGGGGGGTTCTCTGACCTTTTTGTCTTCCGGATTAATCCGTTTCAGATGGGCATGTCTTCTTTTAGCGACCCCCCCCCCCGAAATGGCTCACCCGCAAAAAAAACAGACCCACATGCTGAGTTGTTGTTCTGCATGGGCGTACGCAAGTATAGCTTCTCAGGGTGTCGTTGTCGGTGGAGCAGTCCGCTTCTGAACACCTTAGCCACGACACGCACAAGCCTACTGGAAGGGCAAATGGCCACTGCGTGGCTGCTTCCATGCAACATGTAAAACTTATGTTTGGTGAAAGGAACACACCTATATATATATATATATCAATGTATATATATATATATAGAGAGAGAGAGAGAGACAGAGAGAGTGTCCACAACAAGAGCCCAAGTCTAATGAATCAACATATCAGCCAATGAAACTGCCTGGAGGGTCCTTGATACCCTTGGAGGATTGCTTCTGAGGGCGTACACTAGGTCAAGAGAGACAAGAACACTCAAACAGCAAAACACGTGAACACAACAAACATACCTGCTGAAGTCTGACTTGTACGATCAAGGCTCATTGACTTCTTGACTTGGAAAGTATCGGGAGTTGTATAGGTCAGGGTTGGTCTCTTCAGACCCCTGCACAAGGGTAGAACAATGCTCGCTGGAGGGAGACCAAAGCAGAAACCAATCCAATATGATTCTCTTATTACTCGGTTGCTTTCTGCTCCACTGCTAAAAGTTTAACTTTGAGTGGTTTAATGGAAAATCCATTAGTTGGTAAAAAGTTAAAGTCCTAACATCCAAGCAGAATGCGCCAAAGATAATGTGCTCTTCTTACAAAGGATCCAAGTGGCTGGCAAGCCCTACTGTAGACCTCTCCGACGAGGCAGAGTCGGGCGAGTTCAGTCGACGAAGTTGGCGGGCCAATCCAAGGAGTTTGTCCCCAAATGCAAATGGAAGTTTCTCAAACTGGAATCTTCCATTTGGTTCAGACCCTGGGAAAAAATCCAGTAGTGATAAATTCGTTTAAAAACATCAAGGGAAAATAAAGAATACTCTTAAGCAAATGGAAGGAATCCAAACCCCCTTTTGGTTTGCATTTAAAGGGACACTAACCAGCCAACCGCTGCCGGAGTCTCATTTCGTTGGCTTCAATACATCCCAACAAAAGGCGATCCACGGAAAAACTCGATGGGAGCCCGATAGAACCACGCGAGTCCCTCTTTGCACTGGGGCGCGTGCCCAGGCATGCATCTGCAGTCGTCTTTGCAGGAGCAATGATCCTTGGTCGGAGCCATCCACAGCCAAGCCTGCGAGCCAAGGAATGTCTGATATGTTGTCTCTTTGAGGTCCCCGTGTTTGGGTGGATTGAAAGCAAAAGGACAACAGCAGTGTGCGTAGTTTTTTCGGGGGCGGGGGTCTGCTTAAAAAAGAAACACCAAAATGGTGCGGTCTGAGAAGACACGCGTTCCGAAGTGTATCCCAGTCTCTCAGGTGACTCTTTCCAGTCAACCGTATTCACTTATTCTGCCAGATCAGGCCTGCGAATCTGCAGAGAGAGTAAACTCAAGCAGATCTCAGGCACACCGGATGCCTTGCACCGAGCAGATTCTTTCTCACAACGGCTGGTACTTAGATTCTTGGCAGTCCTAAATCATGACGGCAGAAAGCAAACTGATGGACCCCTTTCCGAGAGAAGCAAAGCAAGTTTTGGGCTTTGCTCCTTTCGGGAATTCGTCAACTGGTTCCTCAAGAAACCCTTTCGGTTACCAAGAAACCCTTTCGGTTTCACTTTCCGGCCCCATCCAGAGTGCCCCTAAAGAGCACAGATGACCAATACTTGACGCAAAGGGTTCACAGAAACTCACATTGTCTCCCAAAGTAGGGGACCCGGGCGTTTCCTTTTGAATTCCCTTTTTAAAACACCCCAAAAAGGGGGCCCCTGAAAAAAGGAAAAGACCCGTGGTCAAACAATGGTCGGGTTCTGTGCCATATTCAGTCTACCCCAGTGAATCCAGTTATCACAATAGTAGGCAACCAGGAATTATACCGTCTAGGTGACCCATTTTGACCCCCCCCCTAAGTGCATTTTTGGAAGGTAGCAAGGGATCCTCTGGGAAAGGAGGGAAGTGAGAGTCGCTAAAAAAAAAAACACAGCCTCAAGGGAAGGCACCCAAAAACTTGACGTCATCACTGGATGTGTTTCTCAAAGCTTGCAAGTAAGCTAAAAGAAGTCACAAAACAACGTGGACCCTATCAGGGATCACTGAATTCTTCTTAAAGGGTTGCAACCGAGGACTCTACCCAAACCTGGACTCTGTCATCAAAGGATTTGTTTCTTAAAGGTTGCAACTTGGTTTTACCCGAATCTGGAATGAGTGACTGGATCCCCCTTACAGGTTGCATTCTGAGGGGTGGTTTCCATGTCCAAAGGTGGACAAACCGACCGGATCGGCCGGATCGGCCGGATCGATCCTGGGCCCGCGGGCCGTAGCGACCATGGAGTCGTTCACGTCCCAGCAGTTGTCCGGGTCCTCGAGCCGGCGGGATCTCACGTCTAACTTGTCCAAAAGTACGGTGGATGGTGACGCGAAATCCAGAAATCGCACCAAGATACCATGGTTGAAACCACGTTGGTGGTGTTTACGGGGGAATCATGAGAAACCAGGGTTTCTCAGCTGGTGCAGGAATTTGTCCATCCACACAGTAGGGCCTGCGGTCCATGGTGGGTGGATCACATGAAGCCAGTGGGCCGAAAATCGTTGGTCACCCCGAGATGGGTTGCCCGTTCGGTAATTGGAATTCAAGGACTAAGACCTGCGGGTCGCCTGGAAATGTATTTAGTTTTGACCCATACCCAGATGAAGCCAGTGCTTCCGGGCCAGCCATAGTCTCACTTGAGTGGACTGGCCGAAACAAAGTCCTGGAACTTTGGGTTTACCACTAAAATGGTCATTCAAAAAATGTTGAAAGCTCATGAACTCAGGATTGAGTAGTAGGTAACGAGGGGAAACCATCCATGGTAAAACCTAGAGGTAAGGATCCCTTACCTTCTATGGTGAAAACTCCATTTCTCTGGTCGATTGGGTCATGGCTCCCCCTAGTAGGAATCTTTACAACTGGTAATTGTCATCATCTAAATTATGTCAAGAATTTGTTTAATGGGAATTGAACCTTGAGGTGTTCTCACATGCTGCTCATGCTGCAGATTCATGGAAGGAACCCAAGAAGCGGTATCTCCAGAGGAAACGAACCCCTTTCGGGGCTCCATGTCAATTAGTAGGTGAGGAATGGGGCTCAGGCCCAACAAGAAGTAAGACAACGTCCTAGTTGCCAATCACATTGGTAAAGTCCACGAACTCGGGGAGGTCGTAGTCGTATGTTTTGAGTTGGAAGAATTTTCGGGGCTGGTTGCTTGGATGTTCGTTGCCAAGGGTAGCAAGTGGTTGGCCACCTGAGTTCCAACCCACTTAGGGGGACTGAAAAACGCGGGCTGTAACCTGGTTACAGCAACCTGACATAGCCTCCCCATAGCCAGCCTTTCGGGGTCCACGAAAATGCGTGTATGTTTGAGGGGTTGGCTTAAAGGGAAGCCACAAGGAAACCATGAGGAAACAACAAGGAAACCACAAGGAAACCAACATTTTTGCGGAGGTCCCTATTCTAAGACACGCCGAAATCGATTCGCTCCCCGATCGCCTAAACAATAAGAATGGGGGTTGGACAAAAAATCCTCATGAGGACTAACAAAGGACGTATTGACCCCGCAAAACCATATTTTCTCCAAAAGCACGCTGGACAAAGCGGGTATGTAGAGTAGGGGATAAATATGTTGTCCAGGAATTGTTTTTGCATTTGTTTGAGGGTGGAGACTTCAGGTGCTGTACAGGGAACGCGGGCTTCACCACACAAAATCATTCTCAAACGATCAAGCGAGAAGGTCTGCCATTCCTGGGCTGAGTCAAAATCGGTGAAGCGGAAGCCAAAGGCCGCGAGGCAAATATGCTCCTGTCCTTGATGTCCCTTGTCATAAAGTGATCATCTTCAATTTGCTTAAGCCTCCTGGAAAAATGTTTTATGTCCAATCGTGATTGATTCCTTTTAAAACCAACAGGGGAAAATCAACAATATTCTTAAACAAATGGAAGGCATGTAAAGGAATCCTCACTTCTGAGTGGATAGGGCAAAGCAAGTCCAAACGGTTTGTAAGGACGTGAATATTGGAAGGGTCCTTTGTTCTGGGCACCTTCCTGTTCCATACTTTAATAAGGGTGGGGCTCTTGGCACGCAAGCAACAGCCTTGCTCTTTGCAGCCCCGTACACTCAAAATGAGCAAACCCAACTAAGACACATTCAAGGCAACGTAAACACGATTTCGCAAATAGGGCAACGCCCAAAATGAGAGGCGTAGCCTTCAGAGAAAAAAACAAACCTTCAGCTGCCCTCCAAACGCACGTTTAGATCAACCACACGAAAGGCATATGAGTAGCGGACAAAACCCACTGCTAATATCGATGCCACGAGGAGGTTGGGTGGTCCGCTCTCGGCTTTCAGTGTTTTGATCAGTTTCGGGTGGTATTGGCTGAGTGTTCCGGCCCCTAGGCGCCGCCAGGACTATCAAAGACTACTTGGATGTGACTGGCCGAAGCAACCTGTAGGACTTCACGCAGCTGAGGAGGAAAGATCGCTCATGAACTTCCATTGGGTTAAGACCCTAGAAGAAAAAAACATGTGTCCAGTAGTGATAAATTCCGTTTGAAACTACGGTTATGTTGGGGTAAAAACTAGCGCGCACCCTTTTCCGATGCGTCTTGAGCCAACGTTGCAGTTGGTCGTCCATGCTGCTCATGCTCATGAAATTTGAGTGCCCTCTTTACACTCCCCCCTGTGGCATTTGCCACACCATCAGACCACATCCCAATTGGATGAGTCCGAAGACGAGGCCCTCTTATCGGATTCCTCATCTCGAAAAACTCCTTGAGGCCTTCTGTCTCCAAACGTCTCCGTCGCCGGGAACGTCAAGACCGGCCCCGCGTCCTTACCCCGCTTCTCCGAGCTGCCTCGTGCATAGCCGTGGTGAACCTCTCCGCCACCAGACCCAATTGCCCTTGGATCTACGCTCGTTGAAGCCCTCGCACGATTCCTCGTGGATTTTCCGCCAGAATTCTGCCCCTTCCCAACCTTGATCTGGAAGAAGGTGTACCCCCGCCATGGTTGCATCTGCGAAGTCCTCTGTCGCTCTTGGTGAGCCGTCCAGCTGTCCTCCACGACGGACCGAATCCCCAAAGGCGATGTGCCCGTGTGTAGCTTCACCGTGATCCTCCTCGATTCCAGCTGCGCTGCATCAATGGAAAACTCCCTGTGGATCGGGTGGAACTTGCGCTTCCGAGGTTTTCCATGTGCGCGGATTGCCCATCCCGGCTGGGACCAATCCCATTCATCCTTGTTCTTACTCTTGAGCATCGGGGGAACCTTGTACTGATCGAGCTCCCATGGGAGTGCTGGTCCACCCTGATGCGAATCTTCCTCTGGATCTTCTGACTTCTTCTCCTCCTCAATCTTCTTCTCCTCAATCTTCTCCTCCGAAGATGGCTTCTTCAACAGCCACCTCAAAGCTCGTAGCCGTGGTCGAACTTCTCGCTCCTGTGGGGCCTTGACGTGGGTGTTCCCAATCCTGGGACGGGCTGGTCCCGCGTCATCCGGGTTGTTGTCATCCCTCGGACTGCGGCTTCGTTCACCCCGATCGGCACCTGACCCTTACCTACTGATGCAGGGCAGCCCGTAGGGCAGTGGTAAAATGGCCTGCGGCAAAGATCCACCGGTTTTACCCTCGGGGCTGGTTCATTTTCCCTAGCCCATCTTGATGTCACAAAGGGGTCCTCTACTGCGGTCGGTTCATCTTCCCTGACCATCTTTGCAACCCTCATTGGGTTGTCCTCACGTGCGGCTGGTTCATTTTCGCTAGCCGATCTTGTTTCCCTCTTGGGTTGGGCCCATTGGCCTTTCAGCACGAATCCTACACCCACTCCAAGGGATGCCAAGCAGACATCCCGGATCAGGCACGATCCCCGATCCTGAGGCTTCCAGCAGGCGATGATGCCCATCAACCCACTCATCGCAGCGACCTTCACCGCTGCCTCCTTGCCAATGACCCGACCACCGTCTGCTTCTCCTGGTCCTGGCCGCGAAACCACCTCCGACTCATCCTTGATCATGCCCGCCATGGAGTAGAACCGAAGCCATTGGGTCCTTGCCGCGACCGCCTTCGTGAGGTAGTCAGCCACCAACCCGCTACCCGGCAAATGTCTGATCTGCCATTCCCCTTCTCGCACTCGTTCACGCAGCACGTTGGATCGAAGGCGCAAATGCCGTGTGCGCCACGGCCCCGAAGGACTTTGCACGATTGCCAAGGCCGCCGTGTTGTCCCCGTAGATCACCCGCTCCGCCTCGTTGGCGCTCCAGCATCCCCCTTCAATAATTTCCAGGATTGCACAAAGGGAGTCTCCCATGATCATGGCCTCGATATAGCCCACCAACTCCGCCTCTGCCGTGCTGAGGGTGCAAAAAGGCTGTCGACCCGATTCCCATTGGACGAGGGCACCACCATAGAATCCCAAAACTCCCTGGTGGCTCTTCTCTCCCTGCGGCGCAAAAGAGATGTCCGCATACATTTCCAGCCGCCTCATCGATCTCGCAAAAGGAAGATCCCCTTCTGCAAGGACCACTGTTCGTGGGCTCCCTTTCTTAGAACGCATCTCAGAGCCGTCCCGTCGATGCCCCCGGCATAGTTCTCCGCCTTGTCCGCCGAGGTCCGCGCCACCTTGCCGTTGCCGTCCGCCAGCAAATTGCCACAGATCACCGCTCTCGCCCTCTTTCTTCCCGTCGGGGCCTTGATGGTCGTGACCAGCTTCCCCGGGGCGTACTCGGCATCTTCAATCCCCGGAACTGCCGCCAGATCGCACTCGTCGATAGGCTTGACCACCTCTGTGTTCACCAGAGAGCGATACTCGTCCATCATCGCCTCTCTCCATGCTTCCAGATCCTTCCGCACCTCCTGCAACGGCACCGTGTATGTTTGCAAAACCTTCGCCGGTTCTTCTCCATCTGCTCCCTGTAGTCCTGCCAGCTTGTGGAAGTCCTTGTTCTCCCGGTCCTGCATGATCACCAGGTCATCCTCCAGCTGGTTGATGCCACCCAGGAGGAACTCCATCGCTGCTCCTTGACCATTCCCAGTGATCTCATCCATGGGGATCACCTTGAGCTCCTCCGCCAGTGCTTCCTTAAAGCCCCACTGGTAGCTGCTCATGATATTCTTCGTCTTCTCCAGGCTTTCTTGAAAACTACATGATTTTGATGGAGAGGTGTACTCCCCCCCCGTTCGCAGATCACGTAGAGCGGGTGCCAGACCTTCTCCATCTGCCGCTGGATGCCCTTCTTCTCCGTCTCCCCCCAGTTTAGGGCCTGGCTCCAGACTCTGCTTGCCCGTCAACCGCGTTCTCGGTTCCCCTGGATGTTCCTCCATCTCCAACTCATACCTCACTCTTCCCGCCTCCAGGTCCCTTGCGTGGTCGGCCTCCTCGTCGGGCAGAACAGCCGCCCTGGTGTGTTGAATGGCCCCGTCTTCTGTCTGAACCACCCAGCCCCAACTCATCATTGGACTAGGACCCAGTAGGCGCACTTCTCGAAACGGAGGAGCCAGGGGGCCCTTCTTATGCCACCGCTTTGTCTTTACCATCACCTTGGAGTAGAACGGAAGCATCGGGAAGGTGTCCACCCCAAGTTTCTGGAGCTGCATCTGGTTCCTTTGAAGCATCACATGCCGTAGTGCTGTAGGCCACAGCTTCACCGGAGCCCCTGAATCCTTGTACTCGCAGCCTTCTCTTCACCTGGTTGACCTCCGTCTCTACTCGTCCATTGGCGGCATGGTCATCGCCCGCCGTCATGGTGAGCAACAGATTGTGCTCTAAGCACCACTGCTGCACCGGCCTCGCCAGGAACTCCTTCGCCCGATCGCGATGCATGCGGTACAGCGGGATGCCCAGGCTGCGATACTTCACAAAGATCAGGCTGATGGCTCTAATGACCTCTCTGGCGCTCCTCGATTCCATAACCTCCGCCATCGTGACGTTCTGCACCGCGACGCCCTTCATAGCGTCGGCCATCTCGTCCTTAACCTTGTCGTTGAGCCTCTTGGCCTCCTCATCTGATGCACGGGGTTGATCCTCCTCCTCTTCCCAGTCTGCTGGATTTGGGTCCTCCTCCTCCGGCTCGGCCGCTTCTGAAGGCTCCTTGTCCCCGGCTCCAAGCGGGATCGGGACCGTCCCAATCAGCACGTACTTCACCTTTCTGCTCGTTCCGACGTCCTCCCCTGTCGAAAACGGCCCAGCAATGTCCACGTTGAGGACATAGGACGGAATGTCCGCCTTCAATCTCCAATGTTGCCGGTCCACTCCAGCCTCCTGCATACAGATACGGCACCGTCGATTGAAAAGGGTCATCTTCTTGAGCTCCCCTGCCTCCATGGTTTTCTCTTCCTTCCGCTCTTCGAGCCTTTTGACCAGCTCCTTGAGGGACATCTTGATGGCCGCCACCAGCCCAGGCGCCCATTTCGCCCAGGTTTTTGTCTGGACCCGCCTCTTGCGTTGCGGAGGTCGCCCTCCATCTCTTGATGACCTTGGCCCTTCATTCCGTGGAGCTCCCCCATGCCTGGCAAGTTGGTTGCCAGCGTGGTGGGTTTTCTCCTCGGATGGCCCGCCGCTCCTTGATCAAAGCTTAGCAGGTCCAGCATGTTCTCCTGGCAAAAGTCCTGAACCTCCTGGAAGTTCCAAAAAGAAGGTACCTCCATTGGGTCCATGGGCGACTCCAGCAAGAAGCCCACAGGTCCCTTCTTCTCCTCGGAGCATTCCTGCGCCCGAAGCCACAGGCCCATCTGCTTGAAGAACAACGCCGTGTCCCCATTAACCTTCTTTCTGTCCTCCTCCAAAAGGCCAGGAAGGCCAAACCTGCAAACGTCCCTTCCTCTCAGAGGTGGGGGTCCAGGCTGGTGATGCCTCAATCTTGACACAGTTCGGCACGGCGGTCCCCCACCACTGCCTTGATCAGCCCCTTCTCCGCCAGGCTCCAAAGGTATCCCCACAACGCACCGTCATGAAGATTCTGCCTGACGTCCTCCTCTATGTCGACCGTGACGACCTCATAGCCGCCCCAATCCTCCTTCCGCCATTCCTTGGCATCACGGCCAGCGAAAAGATGCACCACGACGCCCTTGCTCGTTTCCCACTTCCTCCTCAATCTCCGATTGAAGGGGCATCGTGCAGCAACCTCTGCTTCTCCTTCCACCCGGCCCATGAGCTTCAGGACCTCATCCGGGATGCTCGGAAACCATCGCTGCCACCGCTCCTCATCCATCGTTCCTGTAGCCGCCTTCTCCGGGGCATCCAAGAAGTCCATCAGCTTCATCGCCTCTGACCTTCGCATGACCGGGTAGCCATACCGCAGCCAGCAGTGCAGCTTTCCGTGGCCGGGGTGCTCAGTGCTGCACCCCTTGGCATTCCACCTCACCAAATCCAGCGTCTACCAACATCCTCAGCGGTATGATGGGCTCCACCGGCTCCAGCGTCAAAATGGCAGACGTTCCGGCATGCTTGTACAGCACCGTACTTCCACAGGCCAGTTCCACCTCCACCGCTGTGAGATTGTCCGTCTCGTGTCGTCGAGCTTGTCGTAGCGCGTGGGTGGCTCCGCCGTCCAACAACGCCACCTGCTCCTTTTCCTCACTCCTTCCTGCTTCCTTCCCGGCCGCAGCATATTTGATCTGCAGCGCCCGGATAGACCTCAAAGACTTCAGCAGGCCTGCCACTTCTGTCAGCTAACCTGAGGCTTCTTCCGACCGCGGTCTGGCCTGCTCTCCTGTTGATCTCGAAGCCGATGAAGCGGCACCAGGGTTCCACCCCGCAGCCTCCCGGGACGCCTCCTCCGCGGAGCCTGGTGAGCCACTACGGCGGGCCCCTTCGCCGCCAGCTGCCTGACCTTCTGTCGGTCCCTTCTCATCTCCTGGCTTCTTGACCTTGGACACCTTTGGAGCCAGCTGCTTCCAAGGGCTCACAGTCGTGGATTTCTTGACCGGGCAATCCCTCTTTCGAGTGGCCCATCCCGGAACACGCAAAGCATCTGTTGGTTTTCTCCAGGCCTTCCCACGAATTGCATAGGTGCAGCTGCTCCCCTTCTTGCATCCTCCATCTGTTCCCCAAAACCTACAAGCAGGGCCTTGGGGCTTTCTCCTGTTGTCCGTCACTTCCGGAGTCGCATCCGTAGCTCCTGCTGCCGCCAACGCCTTCAGGCTAGAGGTCGCCGTGCCCGTTCCCGTTGCTCCCGGAGTCGATGCCGCCTTAATCGCCGTCGTCAGCGAGAGCTCTTCTGCTTCAGCCTGCAGGTACTCCGCGAACTGCTTGATCTTCCCGATCTGAGGCCGAATATCAATCTGCAGCTCCTGCCAAACCGAGGAGATTCTAAATGAAGCCTGAGCCCCGGTCTTGCCGACCACCTCTGCGATCTTTCCCAAGACCATGATCAGCACCAGCCCGTCCGGAAGCGCCACATCCAACTCCTCAGCTCTTGCCAACCATCTCCTCCACAGTCTCAAGGTCTATGAATTCAACAGGTTGCCCCTCTCCAAGGTGCCTCCAGGTTGATACACCTGGTGAAGCCGGAACATGATCTCCGTCACGGACATCATCCGGGCAGAGATGATCTCCCTCCTGATGGGGTCCGGCAAGGCCGCCAGAAGCATCGACAATCCCCTTTGCTCAACCCGGTGATTGTGTGCCTCAACATCCCCCAGCGTGGGCTTCAACCGGAGCTTCTCCAACGGTGTCGCCGTAAGCCACTCCGCGTAGGTAAGCCACAGCCTGGCCGATCCCGCAATGTCTGACATCAGCGGGGTGATGACCGTCACCCAGTCTCCAAATTGCAGCGACGACCCCTCACCTCCAGGTGGGGGTAGACTAGGAAGCTCCAAATTCCTCAGGGCCTCCGACAATCTAAAAGCCGTCGTAGCTTCGCCACCTCCTTCAATCGCTCTCGGAGGCGGTGGAGGCGGCGGTGGAGGAGGTCGATCCTCAGTGGCCCATCCATGGCCAAAGTTCCTCACAGCTTCAGGGTGAGGCGGTGGTACCGGACCAGTTGCTCCTCCGTCCGGCCGTCTTGTAGGAAACGTCGTCTCCCGCCCTTGCTGCTTGCAGCCTCATGACCTCCCGCTCGAAGGTCTCCTCCGCTTCTCGAAGAACCCTTTTCCGTAGGTCTTCCACTTCCTTGTCCTTCTCCAGGATGTTGGCCCGGCCTCTCCATAATTCCCGTTTCTCCAGGTGGCAAAGGTGGGCCACGGTCTCCCGCCCCTCCCGCACCATGTTCATCTCCGTGATGTAGTCCCGGAGGCAGCGTCCACACCTCGGGTTCCCGACCCGCCGGCTCCCCACCGGCTGTCATCCTCCGAAGATCGCGCCTCTCCCCCAGGTTCTCCGACCTTGCCTTCCGGGAAGACCCATGCTCGCGGATCATCCTGTCCAGCGCCTGGTCGGCGGTTTCTCCTTCACGAACAAGATCTTGTTGTTGTCTTCGCCTGCGCGTCATGGCTGGCTTGGGCTCATAACCTACGGTTATGTTGGGGTAAAAACTAGCGCGCACCCTTTTCCGATGCGTCTTGAGCCAACGTTGCAGTTGGTCGTCCATGCTGCTCATGCTCATGAAATTTGAGTGCCCTCTTCACAGAAACCAACAAGGGAAAATCACATATATGCTTAAGCAAATGGAAGTGAAAGGCTGGATCATTTTCTGAGAGCCCCGACGTCGGGCCACCACACCGGCGCGCGATACTTCCAGGCAGCCACCACCTCACGTCTTGACAAAGGGGCGTGTGTCGAAATAGGCACAAGGACCCCACAAAAAGCAGGGTGTTCTCACTTGACTCACAAACAAAACCCGGTATTAAAATGGTTGACCCAGAACCACGTAAGGAAATGCAAAGGCGGCTGCCGCTGTTTCTGGCTGCGAGTGTCCCTTAGGAACCTTCATCTACAAACCACTAACATGGTCGTCCTAAAAAGTGACTAAAGTCTGTGAACTCACTGAGCGAGGACAATAACAATGGGAACTTGGTTGATTTTGACCGAGAGTTACAATCAAAACCTCAACAAATCCACCCAACATCACGTAAAGGGACTATCCCTCAAGCTTCTCCGACCCGGCAATTGATTGTGACTCGAAAACGGCGCACTGGTTTCCTCGAGGAACTTACCAGTGGTATTGCAAGCCGTGAAGAAACAGAGTTTCTTCCTCCTTCCACGGGAGCCATTGGGAACCGTTGCAGCCGAAAAGCGTGACAGACGTTTTTGTGGGGGGCACTACATGAAGGGCCCTGAACTTCTTTTCTCGATGTTCTTTGTTTTAAGGGGACATCTTTTTTGGTGGGTTTTGAAGGGGAACAAAAGGAGCTCGAGCTTTTCGGGGGGTCCAACAAAAAGCAAACACCCTTCTGGCTCCCGATATGGCTCTGAATCAATGCAATCTTTGCAGCGGTGAATTCCCTGTTGCTTAAAGGCAGTGTGTCTAGGCACCGCTGGCTGCAGAAACCGATCCGGGGAAAGGAACCCAGCCTCACGAAGCTCAAAGTTCTGCACCGCGGCGCCCTCGGAATCCGAAAAAATTGGCGGCCAACGCCGTGGGTCAAACATAGGGCAACCTCCCAAAACGGAATTCCTCGGTAAAACCCATGGAAAAAGGGAAGTCAAGCCCGGTGCCTCCAGGCAAGCCACTAGAGGTAACCCTTCGGTGGTCTTACCTCTGGAGTTTACATGATGTTTCGTGGTTACCTACCATATCATATAGTGGCAACGGGAAGGACTCAAGCCTATTCTATTGATCTAGTCTTCCCGACAAGTGGGAAAATGGGTTGCTACAAATGGAGATCTCCAAGGGTCGATTTCTCCCCCTCCCCAATTCCAGTTTTAAGCACGTGGGGATCTACAATGGCCCATCTCTGGAGGATTTCTTATCCCAACTGGGTTGCCCTGAGCCTTCCCTGTTCGCCAAAAACAAGACGTTTTGTCTCACTGCCTGAGTGGACGGGCCAAACAGGAGATGTTTTCTACGCTACAATGGTCTTCCCAGAAAGGTAGTTATCAAGTCCAGGAGCTCACAAGGTGAGTATTGCAGGTTTAACGGACAAGCCATTCTTCCAACAAGATGCCAATAGGTCTAAGGCCGCAAGTGGATTTCTCGGTCCCTGAGTATCCCGAACCGGCGCAACGCTTCCCCGCAGCCGTCGCCGGCCAGGAGACTCCCAGACGCGACAAGAGCGGTTGTTTGTAAGCGCTATAGATGTGATTGGCTGCTGTTTTTTTTTGTGTGTTTCCCGTTTTTCGTCTTGGCCAGTAAAATACCCCTCCGATGTGATTTACTCAATCCTCAGCTTTCCTTGATCAGCGGTTTGGATTGTTTGGAGGTGTTCCTGGGGTTGCCCGTTTTCCTTAAAAAGCCAACGCTGAACCCCATTTGAGCTCCCCTTTTGCCAATGGTGATTTCGGTTTAAAGCCACCAAGACCTAAAAGCAGAGAAGGACACCCGTCCAACTGGGCTTCTCTTGCTTTGGGGGTAGCAACCATTTTGCTGGCGTGGTCAGAAAAGCCAAAAGTAAAACCAAAACCGCCCATTGTATATATATATATATAGATATTGTTGGGGGGGGTTCCCAGTCTTTCAACAAAAACGGCGCAATCCCAAGTGGTCCCCGATTTTTCCCAAAAACGTGGCGCTGCGCGGAACACTGTCGCCCTTCGAACATCGCATTTTCTGCCCAGAGCTCAATAAAAAGGTCCGAGGCCCGGGGCCGTGATGTCGCGGATGAGCACCTTCAGCGTGCGGTTCTGCTCCTGCGCCAAAGCCAGGGCCTGGCCGAGTGATCGGAGCAAATCCCTTGACCCCAGATAAAGCAACCAACCACCTGGATCGCCAGTTGCTGCGCTCTTTTTTTTTGCTTTTTAATATATATATATATATATATATAGATATATATATATTATAATCTATATAAATAAATGCACTCTTCCCCACAAACCCGCAGTGACTGAAGAAAGCAGCAACTTGGCTAGGCAGTTTATTCATAGGGGAGTGACCCTGGGCGAAATGTGGGGAATCTGACCACTTTTGGAGGGAACACCCCCCGATTATTCGCCTCGGCTCAGGGCGCTCAGATCTCTTCTCCAAAGAGACCCTCCCCCAACCCCCCCGGCCCGCCCCCCCCCCCCACCCAGGCCTGTCTGACGTGTCTGAGACTAGGCTCAGCCAGCCCAACCAGCAACCCGCCTGCTGGACCCAAGCTTGTCTGAAACACCCCCAGCAAGGCCAGCCCAGCCCAGCCCAGGCCCCGGCGCATGTCTAGGCCGGCCCCCAGCTCCCAGCCCGCCAGCCTCAGGCCCAGTCCCTCAGCCCGCCTGCTGGCGTGTCTTACGTGTCTGCGACTGGCCTCAGGCCCAGCCCGCCAGCAACTCGCCACCCAGCCTCAGGCCCAAGCACAGCCCAGCCCGCCCAACCCAAGTTCCAGGCACAACCAGCAGCGCAGTCCGGCTGCCCGGCAGCCAGCAACCCACCCATGGCCTCGTGGCTGAGACTAGCTTAGGCCCAGCCCAGCAACCCACCTCAGCCCAGCCTGCCCAGCCCAGGCCCGGCGCATCTCAGAGTATGCCAGCCCACCAGCCCATCTCACAAGTCTGAGACTGGTCTCAAGCTACGCCAGCTACTAAGCCTGTCTGACGTGCCCCAGCCCCTCAGTCCGGCTGCTCAGCCCAGGCTGGCCAGGCCTTGACCTCCTGCGTGTCTGGCCCCAAGTCATCCAGCAGACCTTCGGCGCAGTCTGAAAAAAAAACAATGTATGCCAGCCTGAGACTAGCCTCCAGCTGGCGTGTCTTACGTGTCTGCGACTGGCCTCAGGCCCAGCGCCAGCAACTTGCCACCCAGCCTCAGTGTGTATGAAACAGGCCTTGCCCATCCAGCAACCCGCCCAAGCACAGCTCAGCCCAGCCCGCCCAGCCCAAGTTCCAGGCAACCAGCAGCGTAGTCCGGCTGCCCGGCAGCCAGCAACCCACCCCTTGCAGCCTCGTGGCTGAGACAGCAGGCTCAGCCCAGCGTGCCAGGTCAGGTTGTCCAACGTGTCTGAGACTGGCCTCAGGCCAACCAGTCTCACGTGTCTGCAGCCTCAGGCCCAAGTGTGTATGAGACAGGCCTAGCGACCCGCCCAAGCACAGCTCAGCCCAGCCCCCCAGCCGAAGTTCCAGGCGCAACCAACAGCGTAGTCCGGCTGCCCAGCAGCCAGCAACTGAGACTAGCTTCAGGCCCAGCCCAACCAGCAACCCGCCTAAGCAAACCTCACCCAAGACCCTGTTTCAGACTCGCAGTCAGCCTGGGCCTCACCAGCCTGGGCTCAACTAGCGTCTAGCCCAGCCCAGTCCGCCTGCTGGCCAGGCCTGTCTGACGTGTCTGAAACTGGCCTCAGGCCCAGCCCAGCCATAGCCCAGCCCCCTCAGTGCGGCTGCCCAGCCCGCCGTAAACTAGCTTCAGGCCCAGCTCAACCAACAACCCACGCAAGCAAGGACCAGCCAAGCTGCCCGAGACTGTCCGAGCAGGACGGCTTCCGAACATCGAACTAGCACGGGCGAACTGGTGCGGTCACAAGCTTTCAGTAGGATTCGGACCTTCCCAACACTGGATTTCGGTGTTCCTGACCCTTCCCTCAAACTAGGCTGGGCCGAGGCGGGCAACGCGAAGCGTTTACAATTAATAAACTGGAATTGACTAATATGGGGTGAACATTAGGATGTTCGGAGTCTTAGCGGTAAGTGGGGAAAGTAGTTAGCCACCTGGGGTAAAGCCAACTAAGAACGCTAATTGGGGGCTTATAACTTAGACTACCAACAACTTACTCGCTGGGCCGAACCCCCATGTGCAATTTAAAGGGGATTTGAACGGACCTTTACTGAGCATTTCACGTCGATTCGCTTTCAAGTAAGTGAAAATATGGGGCGTTGGTCTCCTTTGTGGGGTAGGTTTGAAGGCTAAACAGAAGGACACCCCACCTATTTCAGGGCTCCAAATGGCTGTGGCCTTTAAACAAATGTACTCAAAATGGCACCTGGTAACTGGGCTGCCCGATTTCCGATCCCCCGCTGAAAGTCTAATGGAAACTACCACCGAAACACTATAAAAAGCTAAAAAGCTCAGGAACCGCATGCCTGGGAACCACCAAGCTAAATGGGAAGCTAAAAAAAATCTGCGGTTGTCCCCCAGTTGAAATGTGGAGCTCCGAAAGCGGCTCCGAACTGTATGGTTCTCCAGGCTTTCGTGGTAAAGTTCACATGGCTGGGGTCTGGATCAATTTGAATTTGTTGGATCGGGTCCCACAACTTTGTGCAGCCTCATGGCTGCACTGTGAGGCTGGCAGCTCCTACCAATAGCCTCATCCTGCTCATGGGCCAAGTAGATATCCCTGATCATTGGGTTCAGCTTCCAGTGCATACAAGCCAACGGCTCCACTTCAAAGCCAGCTGCTTCTGCAGCCTCAGCATTGCGAAGGGCCTTAAAGTCCTCAAGTGCAAGTTCCTGGGCAGCCCTGGCAGTAGCTCCATCCTCTGACAGCATGTGGCTGTATCTGAAGGGTGGCAGGCAGTGAAATGAGCTCAAGCTCACAGCTCTTCCTTCCATGAGATTCTCAAAGTAGTCAACATGCCAAGGTACTGCCATTTCATGAAGGGCATGGGCTGGGAGCATCATGTGGGAAAGTTGGCCACTCCTGGAGGAACGTAAATTTTGGTGTGTGAAGGTGTGTCTTTTCCTTTCTTCTTGAAGTAAACCATCGTTCCGAGGGTCCGGAAAACCTCCACCTTCCCCCCCATTGGTACTTTGGATTTGTGGTTTGGACTTTCGGGCGCCAGCCATCATATAGGCCATGTTGATTGCAAGGGGAGTTGAAATCCCCACATCACCAGTCCAAACCATCAACTACGGCTGCCTGAAACATCGTGAGGGGCCCCTTGGTTGCTGCTGACCCCTCGGCAAAAAAGTTATCTTTTTGCGGGTCAAATGCAAACCCACTGTTTCCTAACAAGTTAAAGTTCAAAGATCCAACCAAATAGGCATAAAGAAAAAGGGCCCGCAGTTTCGCCTCCGTCATGCCCTGGTCGGTAACCACCACGTGCCCATCGTAGATACCGTCGCATAAGGTGTCGGTCGTCACCTGGCTGGAAGCACTGCTTGGCTGATCTTGCAAAATGGGTATTGTTTTGTCCCTGAAATTCAAACGATAATTTACAACAATGGGATTGATCTGCGAATTTTAACATAACTCCAAAAGCTACATTCAGGGATGCCCAAGTAAAGGAGCTTGATCATGGCTTTCGCTGGTTCTTATATACCCCCGATCGGTGAGCTCACCATGCAATAGGCAGATTAATGCAATCACCATTGTTTGCCGTTCAGGATTGTCATCAGCTAATAGGGAGCCCTAGGGTTTTACTAGCGGACCCTTTGGCGTGTCCATCAACCACTTGTGGATGTACTGGGTAACCCATCATCCTAGCTGAAACTGTTTACAAATAGTTTGCAAACTGCCATTCTTCAAGGTCTATTCATAGGAAATGGATGGTTGGCAAACCACAATTTCTAAATTGTTGTTTCAGGTTCCAGATGCCTGAAAATACGGGAACCCTCAGATTGGCTGATGTGCATGCCAGTTCCCTTCGAAAACAGTACAAAGAGGGGACACTCGGGGAGAAGCAAACAAAACTCCACCAAACAAGGGCTACGTAACGGCAAAACAAACGACTTGATTGAGGGGGCAACCCATACTAAGGCAATCAAAAACGGGCCAACTCCTCTAGAATGGCATGAATCTTAATTGGGGGACCCTGTGCTAAACATCAAACTTCAGTATGGATTCATGTCCACCAGCCACGTTCGAGGCTTTAGGGTGCCAATGCTCGGGAAAGAGCCAATCCTGCCGACAAGAACCAATTGGAATTCGATGGCACCAATGATCCATTTCATGCCGTACCTTGCATTTCCATTCTCTTCCTCACTTCCTGAGTGAATTTGCCGAAAACAAATCCAAACTGTTTGCTCTTCCCACAAATTCGGGGAGTAAGACTTCCAAGGGGTTCTTCATGGTCCTTCTCTTCAAAAAGTGCGGGAGAGTCGGTTTGTTGGGTCCCAGTGTGGGGGACAATGCTTTGGGACGGGAGAATGGGCGGTGTCTAAAACGAACGCTAAGTGAAGGGAATGGTTAGAAACAACTCGAGACACGCTTTACGCCATGTCACCTCAACTTGAAACTTGGAGAACGGACCGGAGGTCCCTGCCTGTTGAGCATGTACCATGCAACATCTGATTCGCTTTCAAGGAACATCTCGAAAGTACAACATGTACAACGAAAGAACCACGCATCAGAACACTGCATTAAGACATGAACCAGGACCCAACGGCGGGCAAATGGTTTACGTGAATTAGAGACGATCGGTAGGGGCTATTTTGGGTTGCCATCTGAACCCCCCCCCCCCCAGGGCGCTTTCAAGAGTGTGTTTTCCAGACCCGTCAAGCAGGCGTTCAGAATCCCTGGGATTCTTCAGTTGCCACCATTTAAAACAATGGTTGACTTCAACTAAATGCCGTGAATTTTTGTTCAGGCGCCGTTTGTAAGAAGGAATGGGGCAGATACGTTAAAACCAAATTAAGCGAAATTAAAACTCACTCCCAATCAGCTCATTTACTCCGCATATGAAACCCGAAACTTGATGCTGCAAGAAGCTCGAGATGAAAAGTTATGTCAGGTGCTT